>VZUI01049947.1:0-16043 GCA_013401135.1 Cettia cetti
CATCCCGGCCCCGCGGCCATCCCGGCCCCGCGGCCATCCCGGCCCCGCGGCCATCCCGGCCCCGCGGCCATCCCGGCCCCGCGGCGCTGCCGTGTCGTTACCGCTTCGGACAGAACCTGGGTCGTAAGCGGGCGAGGGCGGTCGCCGCCCCCCGTCTGGGAGATTTGTGTTTCATACCCCGGCTCCCGCACCGGTTTGTGGTTTTGACCACGAGTGTGCGAAGGGGGCCCGGTGTCCGTGGCCTCAGCGCTGGTACGGAGTGACAAAGCCACGATGCCTCTACCCCGCGGAAGGCACGCTGCCCTTGGAAATGGTGTCTCTGGCACCGGGCCGGCAGCACGGAGCCATTGCACCCAACGACAGCTTTCTGCTCCGAAGCAGTGCGTCAAAAATTGAGTTTAATAAAACATTTTGTATTTTGTTGAGCTTTTCGCCCACTAAAACACCAGTTTGTATAGCTCAGCCTACCTGTACACGTTACTTTATCTGCTACAGGCTTTGTTTGATCTAAGTGACATGTCATACTCAAGTATTTGACAATGCTTTTAGGCTACTGATAGTCTTAAAGCTAATTTTCAAATACAAAGTTTTCAACGGAATATTTTTACTAGATGGACCCAAATTAGCACAGGCCGCTCTAGCAGGGAAATTCTTAAATAGTGTGAAGAAAAATAAGAAAACCAAACCAATTGCACGTGGGTATGTGTGCCACCCAGGCTAATCAAAATCGTCCTGAGAGCAAAAGGATCAGCTTTTAAGTTTGCTGTAGTACTTCAAGCAAAACATTAAACACCAGTAAGGATAATGAGAAAATTACAGCAGATCTCAGGATGCATGTAGTCTCAACAATTGATTTAATCAACTTTTCAAGTAAGTATAATTTTTCTGATAAACAGCAGAGTAACAAAATAAGATGTACACGTCTAGCTGCTCTCTAGAGGTCATTCAAAACAGGTCTCACCAAGGTGTGATACCCATGTCAGCACCACAAAATGAGGTGTTGCATCTTAGAAAAGCATTTTTTTTTGCTAGATGGATGTAGTCTAAGTTTCCAGTTTTGACAGACTGAAGTAGTATGTTGATTACCACAAAAACTTATTTATAGCCTCAAAGCTATGGGCGCTATGTATAGCATCAATATACTGGTGGCATGTGCACAAACATGGATGTGTCTTAATTCATCAATATTAATTATTCAGTATTTAGTAAATATAAATGAGCTTCATACATTCTGTAAACAAGTTTAATTCAAAATTTTTATAAAATACATCTTGTATTTACACACATACCTCATCTAAAAATATGAGTTTGTTGAATGCAGTTATTACAAACTATCAGAATCATTTGAGAGCTGCTTCTATGTTCCTTGCATGACATATGCAAAAAGTGACCCCAGAGATATTAAGATTAAAAGGTGCAAATCTGCAATTGGGTACAAAATATGTACTATGTTAAGTGCATATCTACATTGCATATTACATGTGTCAAGTCTGTGGAAAGGAGCAGTTAAAATTCCAACTATGAATTTCACAGAACATTAGTGGAAAGGGAGGCATTTGGAGATTCAGTAGAACATTCTTGCATCTTTCAATATTCATAGTCAGTTCAGATGCACAGAAAACTTCATGAACAACTATGCAAAGAGGAACTAAGCTAAAAGCTCTCTGATAGCCTATTAACCTAAATGTGTTCTTGCCCTTCACCTTCATGGGGACAGAAGTTAAACATATTCACAGAGGCTGGGTGGGGTCTTATAATAGTAGTTGGATATTCCTGCTAAAAAAAAAAAGTCATGAAAAAAGAGGTAAAATCAGATTATCATGCAAGATTCCAAAGCTAATATGCTTTTTAAAATACACTGTAACGTGTCTCTCTTTTTTTTTTTTGAATGTGGATGAATGCTCTCAAAACACTTGTAGGTAAGAAATTAGCTGCTGCTGGTATTTAGTACCACTTTACATTAATTCCACCACAACTTATTCAGAAATCAAAAATCAGGTGAAAAGTCAACCACTCTACCAATTTTTCTATTTTACATATTACAAGCTCAAATATTAACACTACAATTGATGTCCAGCACTTACTTCAAGTGGTTCTGCTTAAAACCAACACAAGCATCAGCCAGGAAAGCAGACTGAATAAGCTAAAGGTCTGGGGGAGAGCTGGAATTTAATGATGTATTTTGCATCAGTAATGATTGGTAAAAATAAGTTACCAAGCTGGCTAGTTATACAGTCTAAAAAACTGAAAAAATACAGTTCTGATATAGAAATATGTCATCAGGGATCCAAGACAGACCTTGCTATTACCTTGTCATGGCTGATTTTTATTTGTAGCATAAAAAAAAAAGGGGGGGGGGGAAGAATGAGAAATGTTTTTTTTCTGTTGCCAGAATAAAACCCCCCAAACCTTCATTTGTTGATACTAAATCCTGAAGATTGCAAATGCCTACGTTAATACCATACAAAGTGAACTTCAGTGGACTTCCCTTGTGAAGAAGTATTACCATAAGGACCATTATATAAGCAATCAACACAGTACACAGGAAATATTTAACATGTCATCACATTATTACATAATCCTTGGAGAGTCAAAATTAGCAAGACTCTAACTGTTACTAAGGCTGTAACTCTGCCTTGTTTAGTCGAGGGAGAATCTGGCCTTCCAAGTCTTTCTTATTTCTCTTTACAAGATTGGTGGAAAAAAAAAAAAAGGATGCATGTTAAATACCATGCTATTAAAAGCAAAACAGAGCAAGATGTTGTAAAACATAGTTAGGGAAGCAATATTTTTATTTTGTCATCATAAAATAACATTGTTTAAAGATCACACAAATTTGATAGATCATCTTTTTTTCCTCCAACATTAGGGCAGCACTAGAGTTGAGAAAGGTGTTCACCCATTTCTCTGTAAATTTATACTTTTAAGTAAAATAATTTGATTCTCTAAATATGCACTTTAATTAATTATGTCACACAGTAAATATCTGGCTCCTTTGGTCAGAGATAGTAAATGAAAACTTCAAATACTTGTATCTTCAATTTTTAAAAATCCAATATACATCCTTAACCAAGGAGTATTTACGGTACACACAAGCCATAGATACAAAATACACAGTATATACATGTTTTGAAAACAAATTGGAATTTATAAAAACTCAACAGCCAAATCACAGTAATTGAGGCACTAAATTAAAAGTAGTATCTTCTTGTCTTGATTATACAGACTATTCTGTGAACAATCAGGACTGTTTCATAAATATATAATATCTACAGAATTTGCTGTGCCAAAAAAAGCCAGCTGTGTTTAAGCTCAAAAGAAAAATTGCACTTTGAGATTGTTAACAGTTAACTTCTCATTTTTAATTCTTGAATATAGTAATCTGGTCCCAGTGCTTTTGGCACAGGTATTGAGTTGCAGTTTTGCTACGCTTTGTTATAAAACACAAGGTTCTTTTATTTTGTTCATTAAAATCTGAAGAGTCTTAAACAAACCTAGACCTTTGATACAAATCTATATAGCTACAATTGCTTCATTAAATAATATACACAAATATGCTCTTCCATCTTAAAACATCTGAACAACTGGATACAAAACAGTCACTTGTATTATCTCCAGCCTTCTTAATCTTACACACTATCAGTCTGCAAGTGACTGAACTATGGTTTCTGGCCACATCTTACACTAGATCACACCCCAGTATACAAGGACAGAAAATAAATGTATAATAAAAAGATTGGATAAATTAGAAGGGGTTTCTTGGTCTTGAATTCTTCTCCAACTAGTAATGATGCAGCACTGTATGCAGCCCAAAAGACTCCAAACAACTGAAAAAGAAGATGAACAGTCTTAGCAGACATCACAAGAAAGTCTCTCCAAATACCACATTAAAAATCACTTCTCTCAGGATAACACAGAGCCAGCCATAAGAAATAAGAAGTAGTACTTGTCACACCCCAAGAAGTTTTGGCTGCTTGGGGCTTGTAATGCATTTTCATACTAGTTGTGCAAAGATAAGAACCTTGCAGAGATTCACCCTGAAGTCAACATAAGGCTGTTAGTAGTAATCAAGTAACAGAGGTTTCATGAAGGTATATTTATTTTGAAGTTATATATTAGTTAACTGGCAAGTTAATGATTTACATTCTGACTATCATTTATCAGTAATCACAGATTATCAAATCTCAAATACAGCAGTTATCATACACTCTAGTTGTACTGCAATGATGCTGTTTGCCAGCAAGCTAAAGGGACAGAAAAACCGAAATCAACAGAACAAACCTCCAGAAGGTGCACAACATAGCTTGTAACAGAATTTTATCAGTTAACCTTCCCAGACTCAGCAGTAACTTCAAAGGCTACCTAAAAGGGTTTTAAGAAGTACTGGAAGTGTTCAAGAGCGTTATGTTGTTCTGGGACCTTTTCGGGAATGTTGCTGGTTCCATAAAATGTGTTGAGCAGCAGGTGGTATCAGGCAGGTTATTCTTTGTGCCTTACATCCCTCACGTGTAAATCAGAACAATCCTTACCTTCTCTGCAAAGGGTATGGAGAGCTTTGTACCGCTACCACTAAGGGGAGGTCTCAGAACAATGACTAACGTCATATTCATGCTGCAGTGACTAAAAATAATCTGGATGATGGGGGAAGGGAGAGAACAGCTTATTGTCAGATTCTTCATTCTGAGGTTTAATTATGCATTCTCTTCTCAAAATGAGAATCCCATCTTTTTTGTAATGCAACTATTAGAGCACAGCAAAGTACTTAAACACAAGCTACTCTAGTAACAACAGGTGTTGTTATAGCAACAGCACTGTATATCCCCAAGCACTCAAATGGAGCATTTAAAACCGCACTCACTTTCCACCGTGCTAACCAAAAGGATCACAGAGCTCACTTTGTACTTCTGAAAATTTTGACACATCATTATGTTTTCCTGAGCCGATTACTTGAAGTGTTAAGAAAGTGACTTAAAAATAGTGACTTAAATTCTCAATAGATGACATGAACTTACTTTTATTAGGGTAGAAACAACTTCAAATGATCCAACCACCAAAAGTACAGGTGCTATGACAATGAGGGGAAGTAGGGAATATCCTATTACACCAAGAACTTGGCCATAAGCAACCTGAAATTTTCAAGCACATAAAAATAAGTTTTGCAGTACACAATCTCTGTTACCAAATACGATTTGTTCTTATTGTAATACTATGAATGTGTTATACTCATGGAATTTCAACTAAAGGAGGCTTGCTAGTATAAAAATTGGTTTTGTATGCTAAACTGTAAAATTAGAAATAGGTTGTCTTTTTGTTGTTGTTGTTGTTGTTTTTTTCCAAAACACTGTAAATTATCACTTTCAAAGGAAGCATTTACATATGATACGCAGGAGCATAGAACTGCAACAGACCTCTCAAGGACCAGCTGTAGTCCTGGTTGTGAAAAGTAGCAAAGACATAATTTTCTGCATTAACATACTCATATCCATGATACATAAATAAATACATAAAGCACATGAATGTTTTGGTGTCAGTGGAAGACTTAAAACTTGATCCCTGTAAGGCACAGAATTCTGACTTCCAGCTTCAATTTATTGTGACTATCTAGAACAGAGTTGTTCCAAGTGCTTCCATAACTACTTTTAGCTTCAGGAAATGTCTGATTTTCCCCTGCTATGGTCTGAAATGTTCCTGTGCACAGCTAGGCTTCTTGGATGTAGCAGGAAAAGTAGTGGCATCTTGTAAGCATTTTCTTGTGGATGATGATCTTTCATGACATACTCTGCAAACCTATACTTTTTCTCCAGTTTACACATCTGATAATTTCCCATTTTGAGCCACAAATCAGATTGATTTAAGGACATCTAGATTGTGCTGAAATGCAGGAAATACCATGCAATCACATTTATAAAATTTTTTTCTTTCAAAACAGCATTCACACAAGAAGACTCTAGCAATTATGATTAAAAGTAAATTTTAAAAAAATTAAAGTAAATAACATAGGACCTCAGCAACACTGGTGCATCATTAATATGCAATAACCATAGTACAAGTATAAAAATTAAGCATCACTGAATATTTAGTTCTTCACAACACAGTTCAATAGATTTCATGCTGCAGATATGTTTTAAGATGTTTTATCCTCCTGACTGTTCTGCTGCAGCTGTCTGTGGGCCTTGCTCTAAGTCATTTTTGTTGTTTACACCTGAATCACTTAATGAATCAATTTGTAAACAGCTCAAGCAACTATTCCAGCCCTGCTGGTGCAAGCAGCTGGAGGAAGGGATGCAGGACACAACTCCAGTTGGCTTTGCAGTTAAAAAACATGCCCTGGCTTTCATACTTTAATGGGTTTGAACTGCATCAGGCCAGGGATGATAACAAACACTGACAGGTGCTTTATGCACAAGGACATCTAATTGCTGTTAACCCCCTTTCTAAAAAAAAAAAAAAAAAAATTCCATTTAGTCCAGTGACCAAAACCTTGAAAGCATTTCTCCCTCAAGAATGGACTTCAGTTCTGGACCACAGGAAGCTCTTAGATTTTCTGGTATGCACAGTACGAATTTCCAGACTGTTAATCTTCCAAGCACACCATCCCTTGCACCAAGAGATTAGTTGATGATCTCTGTATTTTAGACTTCATTTTGGAGACTGGAAACCTGAAATGTTGACTTTGCACCACCTCCCTCTACATCCTTTTCACATATAGGTACTTACTTCTCCTCCAAGAACTCTGGCCAGTAAAAAAATTGTCAAGGATCCAAATATCCAAATAGTTATAATCCAAGAAACAACCTTGAGAGATAAAGAACAATTCATTAATATGAGTAATTGTCATTGCAAAAAAGGAGAATCCATTTCCATAATGGCTTGCATCACAGTTAAGGATTTTATTATGGAAAAGGGAATTCTGAATTGTGGCAAGAATAGTGTTTAGTATCACAGTGTAATCAGCAAATGAAGTTCAAACGTTACATTTACAGAATCATATTAATGGTAAATTTGGTGTACATGGAATGCACATGCAATGTACTCTGTAAGTATTGTAACAGGAACAGGAAGTTGAGTTAAAACTACCCTAAATGTCTTCATATCCCACCTATTACAAAATATGGGCTCTGACAGTTTTTAAAAGTCATCGCAACCAATACAAGGAGTTGGAATTCTCCTACTTTTACTTTTAAAGATGTCACTTTATCCTTTACTCAAACTGAGAATGCTCAGAAGACATAGGACTTTAATTCTCAGTGGAACTTAATGATGATGACAACTTAATATAGAGCCTCAGATTCCTGGGACCAAGTCTGTCATTATTTTTTCTTGCTTCTTCCATAGTTCTGCTCTTAAACTACAGAAGAAATCCTAAAAATAATTTTCTGGCTTAAAAGAACCTTCAAATTAACTTAGCTGGTTTTGGTGTCGAGCCACTGGGAGGACTAAAAGTAAAGCTCTCCTTTCTGAAAGGCCTTTTTAGAAGGAAGCAACAGTCGAAGTCCAGTTTCTTTATTTCCAAACATACGACTGAACTTAATTTTTAAGTCAGTACTCAAATCAATACTTTGATTAATTAAAAGTTCCATATTTCCTACATGAAATAGAAAAAACCTGATAAAAATCACAGCAGCATTAAAAAAATATAGTGGCTTTATTCTATTTGTGGAAATAGCACATAGCTTCCTTTTACTTCCTGTTTTCCTCCACTAAGAGGACCAAATTAAAGTCTTAGAGCAGAAATGCTCATCTCTCTCCAGTTCAGAGCCCACCTTCGGGTTTGTCTAGTCCTGCTGCTGTCAATTATCCCGTTGCTGGCTGCTAGCTTTCCCTCCTCACACATACACAGCACTCTTGCATCCATATGGTAAACCCACTGTTCCTAAGAAACATTAGACCCAGTGTCCCTGTACAGGAGGTACACAAACTGCAGGAGATGGTTCATCTGTCACAGGGTCAAGGAATGGTCCTTGCTTTGCCAAGGAGACAGGTGAGTGGGCCACCCAGAAGACTTGAACAATAGAGGTTTAGTCCACTCATTTCAAGCCTCATAGAGACAAGATAGTGAGAGTGAATTCTTAGTCAGCATTTGGTACACTGTATGGAAGCAGAGGTCCCAAAGGGAATGATTTTATCCCACCATTCACAAGAACCCTTGCATAAGCACATTCTGCTGGTTTACATATGGCTTACTGCCATACTTGGTCACATTTAAAACAACTGTAACCATACATTTAGTCATAAAGATTTCCAATGCAGGAGCACCTAGGCTTACATTCAGATTGTTACTATAAATGATAACACTTCTTTATTTTAATCAGAACATAAAGAAAAAAGTTAACAGTGTTCATGGAAGTCAATTAAATATGCACAATGCCTCTGAGTAGCTCTTCACCCTGGATTTCAAAAGGAATTATGGAAAAAGTCTATTGACCAGAGGAAAGTTATTTGATTGTAACTGAACAGGGAGGACAAAATAGCAAACATCACTAATGAGGATTAATATACCAGATAACAGCAGCCATATAGTATGAATTAAATAAGCAGCTTTATTTGTCATGAAATTAGAATTCATGGGATCCAAACAAATGCTTTTGCTAACATTTTTTAGTAATAAAAAGCAAGTTAACAAAAGGTCACAATTAAAATGGAAAGATTCACAAATATGACTATAAACCCATTAGTATCAATCTGGTTCCTCTAGAAACCACATCTTTCTTTTGTTTTACTGTATAAAAACAAACCTGACATTTCATCATGATTAACTTACCCGTGGGCTATTTAATACATTCCTAAGTGCTGTCTTTCTCCATATTAACTTGAGAAACAGCACTTGAAATGCCCCACATCAGTGTGTGAAAAAAAGACTTTCTACCTACGTAAGAATGCAAATTGCTTAGCAATCACATCCCCAAATTTAGTTCAGATTTCTTTTTAGGCAGAAGATTTATACCTACCTTAAATTGTCCATATAATGAAATCATTGAGAAGAAGAGGACAACTGCCAGAGGACCCCAAAAGTCCGGATTGTCTCTCACTACTTGCCTATTGAACCCAAGAGATGGCATAGGCATCAACACACATCGAATTTTGTAGTAAATATCCTTCAGATCAATGTCGAGTTCTTCCCTGAAAGTGTAAAGCAAGTGACCATTACTATACAGCACAGTAATGAAACAGAACTAAAAAAGTAAGTACAGGGGCAAACATCAGGTTTATAGAGCAAGTCTCCTGTCAGCCACAAGGCTTTCTGAAGCCATGACTAGCAAAGGAACAGTTTGTCCACAGTAAAGCAACACCAAACCTTCTTGCTGCATTCAGTAACTGGTGGGGCACAGATTCATTTAATTACTCAAAAAAAATTTACCTGAATGAGAACAGAAAACATACACAACATTCTCAGACCAGGCTGGATGAAGCTCTGAGTAACTTGAACTGGTGAAAGGTGTGCCTGCCCAAGACAGGGGGGGATGGAACTGGACGATCTTTAAGGTCACTCCCAACCCAAACCATTCTATGATTCTGTGACACCCTGAGAGACTGCATTAGGATAGGAGGTCTATTTTCTGGACACACCAGGAGATATGACTCATCTGTATCATTGTAACTCCAAGACATGCATACATAAAGAATGTCTGTGTATTCCTATGCCAACCAGTCTGCCATGAGCACACTTACTATGAAAATATATTATTTCAAATTCGGCAAGAAAGAATACCATTACATTCACTAATCTTATACCATCCCAAATACATCATTTTTAAAAGAAAATGGAGTTTAGCTTCCTTCAAGAACAGTAGTTTTCCACAGACCAGTTAATGCATATTGCTTAATTTCTGGCTTGTTCCCACTATGGATAAAAATATGTATCAACAGATCTTGCCCTTCTCTCACTGCCTTCTCTGCTTCCTGTTACAAACTCTCTGCAAGCAGATACAAGTTGCCCAGAAGAGTCTTCTGCCCAGGACTCTTTGCTGGAACATGTTGCCCTGACTGTACTAGCCTAATGGGGAAGGAATCAGACTTCCCAAGTAATGGGCAATTCCACTTCTTTATGTGCACAACCTCAGTCATGACTGAGGAGCTCTGAAGAGTTGCAAGAGACTTCCAGCAGATGTACGGCTCTATGTTTAAGAACACAGTGAAGAAAAATGTAGAATTATATCCTAAGTTCATTTATGAAGGTTTTATCCAAGGCTTTGATTTTTTGGCTTTTTCTTCACAAAAGTTGAAGTGAGAAATAAATGCAAAGATGTGATTCACCACAACTTCTGTTAAAAAAAAAAATCAAATACTGCTAATTCAGTCCCTCAAGGCAATTTTTGGATTAATATTACTAAAGCTACTTCAAAAGTGGTATTACTAACTGGTGACTAAGTAACAAAAATTGTTCTTTAACAATCCCTGAATCTAAGGAATAGACTAGAATCATCTATTTGCCACCATTTATCTAAAAAGGATGCAGCAGACCTATACTTTATTCTGAAGACTGTATAACACAAATATTTGCTGCATGGAAATAATTCTTTCTCATTGTCTAGGTCTTCTGACAGTTTCTCATGAAAATAAATTGTCTTTTGCATGAAGCTGACATCTACCTCACCTCAAAGTGATGGTAGATGTATCAGGAAACAAGTGTCTGGAGTAAGGCTGCCCAATGAGAAAGTAAAAAAATCTCACTTTATTGAACAAAACATTTGCACACTAGCACTGCATTGGTGAACTTCCCTTATCAGGCTGCTGTTCTTTCAATCCTTAATAGGTTTCAGACTGTAAGAATTCAATATGATACATGTTTCTGGGAATAATCAAAACAACAAAATTACACAAAAATCAGAATTCCTATGCTGTCACCTCACTACACCAGTCTGTTTCCTAATTAAAAGTTAGAGCGTCACAAAACAGACATTCATATAAGGAGCTACTTCTGCCCATTTTAATTTAAATCAGTTCTCAAGTAGCACTGTCATTATTAAGATCTCCAGGCATCTGTTGTCTTCCAACACTCTCATCAGAGTTCTCCAGAGTATTCTCTATCTCACTCCAATTTTTTAAAGCATCATTATGTTTAATTCAGAGAAAAACTCTGAGAATGAAGTTGCTTAGGTGCAGAACAAGGTCCAGGCTGCCTGACTCACAGTGTAGCAGCCTTAAGATACAGACTTTCTTCAGCCAGCCATGCTTCTGTGAACAGAACAATGGATGTGAGACTTTCAGTTTGAAGGACATTATTGCCTTTCAGCACTAGCACCCTTGAAATCTAGCTTTGTAGTAAAAGGGAGCCTCAAAGATTATAAAGTCTGTCCTACCTTGGTTCTAACATTCCTACTGTTACAACCACGATTCACAACACTTGCTTCAGAATAACTGACAGAACTGAGATTTACTTAACAGCAATCTTCCCACAGGATTGTCTTAGCCTTTGATTCTTTCACAGTAACAAGAAACATGAATACAAAAGATACAAAGAATACAGTCTCATGTTTTTTAAAACATCACAAGATCAACAGTTAAAAGGAGAAAAGCCATATAAGCTTTATACTTATGGAGATTAAAATCCATAATGAGAAACAATCCTTCCACCCCTGCACCAGAAAATGCTCCCTGGTCAAGTAATTTGTCAAACAGAATTCTAGTCACAGCACAAGGCTGTGGGACAATGAGAGACTACAAGTTGTTTGTTTTCCCTACACAGCTAATAAAGATAGATATCCAAAACTAATCACAACATACAGGAGTGGCTTGTTATCTTCTGGGTCATCATCTTCCACTTCCAGAAGCCAGCCATATCCTCTCTGTCTTAGGAATGTAGTCGCAGTAGATTCTTTGATGAAATCTCCTCCAAGATTTAGCTTAACATCTGGAGTTGTTATGGAACCACTAAGATCTAAAGAAAAAGGGAGAAAAATATAGAACTTTTAATGCCTTGCCAAAATAATTTGATTTTAAAAGGACTGGAAAATAAACAACAAACATATGAAGCTATATGTGTTGGTCACCACCATAAAACATTCAAAGCTACAAAATAAAACCATACTTTCACAGATACATAATTTGAAAGTGTACTTGTGGTTTTACTGCAATAGCAACAACGTTGGGTTAGGTCTCAAATACCAGGTTTTAGCTTTAAGATGAGACTCTTGTTTTATGACACAGTGTTGGGGTATGACAGAAAGGCTTCCATTTGTGCTTTATCATTAAGTGTTAAAAGGCACAAAAGGAGGACTATAATGAGAATCTCATCATGCTATAAATTCTGGATTATTTATAACTTTTTTCTGATCATACTCTACCTCTTTTGGCATCCTTTTTTTTTTTTATAGTGGCATTGTTCCAGCTAAAACCACTCTCTGCTTTTATGCCAAATTTTTCAAAAAAGGAAAACATTTGAAGATGTTTTAATTTGTAGCCTGCCTTCAATGCAGCTGAAAATGCTAGAGAAACAATGCTATCAGAGATCAATATTGCTTCTAGGCAATAAGAAGTAATACAAGTTCAATTTGCTATACTGTGATCTTTCTCTACCACAGTACTAAGCAAAACAAAGAGCAATTTATCTGTGTTCTGGTTGGTTTGGGCAAAATCGCCAATAAATTTTTTTTGGTCATTTTATTCAGTTAAAATAGATGGAAAATAAAAAGTAGTATAGGAAAATGTATTAAGCAACTTGATGAAAGATACATAAGGAGGGAATAATTATTCCATTAGGAAATAATGGATTTCCATTATCTCCTAAGAAGGAAAAAAATCCAAACAGAAACATGTAAATATTTTGTAAAAGCTTACTATAAATATATGGAGATAAAGAAAATTATTTTTTGCCTCTTCATTGTTGTGTGTTTTCCACACATTGAAACTCCTCAGCACAAACTTCCCAAAACACCTAACTACAGCAAGTACTTCTGAAACACTCACAGAGGCACATCAGGTCATATTTGTAGATTACATTTGCAACATCCTCTCTGGAAATATTACAATTTTATAGAAACAAAATTTGTACAGTGAAAGAACCTCAATGTCTCCAGCCAACATGTCGGAAGTGTTCATTGATCATTCAGTATTGCGATTAATTCAACAGAACTGCCCTTCCCAGACCAGCTTGCTAGGCCACTCAGATTCAAGCTTCTCCATAAATGCTTTTCAACTATTTCATAATCAAAAGACCTAATGATCCATTTATTTGATTCTTGAAACACCATCTGCACAGGCTCTTTGTAAAGATCATTGTAACTTAAAGCAGGAATTCCTCTTTGTTCTCTCCAGTCCCAGCACACATACACCATTCTCACCAGATTCAAGCAAAGCCTTCCTCCAGAGTTTAGAGGGAGGAAAAAAGATAAATCTTAATACCTGGGCATCAAGCTGAAGCATCAGAAGTTTTCTCTTGACTTTGGACCCTTATGTCATTAAGAAATATTTATTTCTGCTAAAACATAACACTTTTTTGCAAGGAGAGGTTCTTGCATAAATGCAGCTGTCAAAAGAAGCAAACACAGCAGTCCAACCAGCTGTGTATTTCTCCTTTCTCAGGGCCCACTAACAATCCATCCTGAGGTATGGAAACTCCTGCACAAGTTGTATTTACAAAAACTCCTTTTAGCAGTTGATGAATACCTGCAACCACACTTTTGAATTATAAAATCTATTAACACGATCTTAAGTCTGTTTAGCAAGACCTAGGGGAAAAGGGATCAGTCCCCTCCTCTTCTGCAGGATGCTTTCAATGAGATTTTTAAACTGTGGGGTGTTGCAATGGACATGAACAGCAGAGACGCAGGCTCCTTTAGAAAGTGATCAGTGGGTTCTCCTTTATTGTGGGATGAGCTCCTCTTCACACAGAATGTCAGAGGCCAATCTGATTGGCAACAGAAAGGTAAACTTTTCAATCAATTGGTCATCCCAGAGGGACATCAGAAGAAGGTCCCTCCTGTAAGAAAGAATGCAAATATCCTTATATTTACAAAACATTGTTCTTCTGTTTACCAGAAGAACACCTGGGAAAGAACCCTTCCAAGACCAAAACATCCCAGGCATGAAACTCAGGACTACAGTGGGACAACTAGGGGCTGGAAAATCTACCAAGAACTGATGACACTGATGGTTCCTGGCGAGAGTCTGGGTGCTTTCACTGCTACTGTCTCAGGCTGAACATCACAGAAGCAAAACCAAGGTCTCTCAGATGCCTCATTTCAACAAAGCATTGTAGAAAACCAGCTTTCAAAACAGTCTTGACACTCAATTTTGAAAAAGCAGTACAAGATGCAAAACAATAAGCAGTTTGTTCTTTCTACTATGTCTGGTGACCTAATTGTGAACATCTCTCCAGCTTTCTTCCACACACCTCCTACATCCCACAGAAATAAGATGGGGAAACAGAACAGCTAATTTTTATTTTTTCATACGGATTGAGATTTGGGAAACATGTAAAAATTGGATTGTACTGTGTAGTATTTTAACTTTAAACTATCAATATGTTTAATTTTGCTAGTGTTTTTCTTTGCTAGGGTAGGTCTATCCAGCACTTTGAGGACAGGACTACACTTGAACAGGCAGTTTACACCTTGCTTGCGTTCATAAAAAACACGGAGCCAAGTGTGATTCAACACAATCTACCAGAAAGGCGGTTGGGTGCAGCATTGCCCAACAAATACTCCCAGGGAAGAAGCAGAGAGCTTCTGCTCAGAGGTACATGGATCCTTTTCCAGGCCAAGGTGAAGAAGAAAAAGCAAAACAGAGGAAAACTAACCAGCAAAAAATCCCCAGCAACAAAAAGCCCCAGAGCCATGACTGCACTGTTGACTTGTATTTCTTCTCAGAAGGACTGTGAAGTGCACCAAAGAACAGGTATTCTACAGTAATTGTTCCACTTCACCAATTCCTTTCCAGGGTGGGACACATGAGAAAGGATTTATAGGATTCCCTAGTCACAATTATAAGAGTAACTAAATATATACATGAAACTAGAATCCTTGTTATTTAAACGGGGAGAGACCAAAAAATCTTTCTCCAACAGAGTAAGTTTGCACGACGTTGACTCCTGTATGTTCAGTTTTGAAGTTTGAAGGCACATCTTCACGGCCTGCTGATACACCACTGCTATTTGTGCAGCAGTCTGGCAGCAGGCCACACTTCACCCCCTAAATTACATACGCGGCTTCTTTTTCTCCTTCCTGACTGTGCTGCAAAGAGACACGGCGCAGACACTTCGGCACAACATTACAGCGAACGCGAACATACGACACGTTCTTCGGTAAGACAACAAAGTGGGCTTCCAGCGACACGGGAGCCGGAGGAGAGGGCAGTGACAGTGGTCACGGTCGTGTCACGTAGCCGGGACAAGCTCGGCTCCGGCTTTCCGAGAAGCTGGGAAGCGGAGCGGCACTCGGCCGCCTTTGCCACGCCGCTGCTGCTCCCGTGGCGCGGACACGGCAGCGAGGCGCACCCACGGCAGCAGCCCCGGGGCAGCGGCCACCTCGGCCGCCCCGCTCCGCCCCCAGCCACGACACCAACCGCGGGGGCGGCGGGAAGGAGGGCAAGGAAGGCCGTTCCTGTCTCTGCGGGCCGGGAACAGCCCGTTCCCCCGGGGCCCGGCCCAGCCTTGCGAGCGCGGCCCTGCCCGCGGCCCCGCGCTCACCTTCGGCGTCCGCCGAGGAGACGAAGGTGAAGTCCCCGCTGCTGGGCGCATAGAGCGGCGGCTGCTGAGCGCCCGGGGGCTGCATCTCCCCGCCCTCCGCGGGGGCTGCGGGGCCGGCGAGAGGCGAGCGGGTACCGGGGCCTGGGGCCTCCCGGGTCCCTCCTGCGGCGGCGGCACCGAGCGCAGGGCGCAGCCGCCTCACGGGGCGACAACAAACGGCGCCGCCCCTGCCATTGGCTGCTCGCACGGCGCGCCCGCACTGGCCGCCGGTGCTCCAGCGCTGACTGGATCCCGGGCTGTCCCGGGAGTGAGGTCACTTCCACTCCGCCGGAAAGCTCCGCCTTCCTTCCTTCCTTCCTTCCTTCCTTCCTTCCTTCCTTCCTTCCTTCCTTCCTTCCTTCCTTCCTTCCTTCCTTCC
>VZUI01049948.1:0-30220 GCA_013401135.1 Cettia cetti
AATACATAAAAGAACCAATGGGGAGCAGTCTCTGGGCAGAGACCAAAGTAGTCATAGAAACCCTTATCAAACTATGATAGTAACAAATTCCAAGGTAGGAGGCCTCAAACAGGGTAACTAAAACTACATTAAAGTTACAATAAAAAATCCTAAACTCATATCTAAAACCTATAAAACAAATTCTGCATCCCCACATATGTGTTTCCTACCACCAATTCATATTCCTCCCACTGATCATATAAGAACTCAATAGAACAGTAAAAGGAAGAATTTCTAATTTCTTCTTTTATCTTCAGCACTGATTGCTCACCTGCATTGCTATTCTTTTTCCTCTTGAAAGCAGCAATATTTTTATTAAAAGTTATTTAGCATATCAATGTTTTCCTATGATTGTCAAAGATCAAATGTGTTGATCTCTCAAAGAGGATTCTTATGTATTTTATTAGCTGGACTTCAACAAAATTCTTTGGAGACAAATTTTTATTTTCATCATTGGTAGTGTATCTATGGATAATGCAACAAAGAAAAATAATTTTAAATTAACCTCTGTATCTGACAGAAAAAATGGCTTTCAAAACCACAAATTTTCTAGTGTTTTCAAAATGCTGATATTTTACACATATTGTTATTTCTTTACAATCTCTCTTGTAACTCATTTTCTAGAAAATGAGTTCAGTATTTGATCATGAACTGAACAGAAGGCCATAATACAGCACATCATGTACATTTTAAAACTACTCAACAATGCAGTAGTAGATGAGTTATACATTAATATTCACAAGGATGTATCTCCTTATGAAAATTAAATTTTCATAAGGAAAATTTGATGGCTTTTAAATGCTTAATTAATTTAATTAATTTTAGTGCTATATTTTAATTAATTTTTCACAAAATCTTCATTTATTAATATTTATTAGAGCTGGATAGTATTTTGATTAAAGTATTTTATGTTAGAACATTTTGAAGAGGTGTAAATTAATGTTATATAGGAAAATTTAAAATTTGGACAAGCTTTTAAAAGTTTGAAATGTTTGTTTATCCAGCTGAATGAAGAAAAAAAAAAAAAAGTGGTGTCAACATAGTGTAAGCACAATTTAGCAACATTATTCTCTTACTAATCTAAAACACAACACTGTGCCAGCTGCTAGGAAGAAAAATAACTATCCCAGTTGAAATCAGAACAGTATCCATCCCTTATTCTATATAATTTGCATCATGCCCACATCCCATTTTTCTCTACATCCCAGTTAATGATCATCACCTTTCCAGTTTTTTAATATATACAAACAATATTGTTCCCTTAGTCTATGCATTATCCTGCTAAAGTCTGCTGAGTTCATTTAGTCCATGACTTTGGGCCTCATCAGTGATAAAATTTCAGGGCAGGACGGATGGTCTGTGATGTTGGATTCTTGCAAGCTGAAGTCAGTTCTGATTCCATCACCGTTGCACTTGTCCAGCTCCATCGCAATTCATTCTTCATTAATCTGGGTTATTTTTACTGTAATACTCTTAATATGGCATATGGAGGTAATGGAAGTAATGATATACTTGAAGAAATGGAAGTAATGATATAATGATTAATTGCTATATAGCAATTAATAATGTGCAACTTAATTCGTTGTCCCTTCTTACCCAGAATCAAATTCCCTAGAGGTACACACTGGACTCCTGCACTATTCACCAAGTGCACCCAGGCCCTTGAGCAAAAGCAATCCCACAGATGTATTTGCCTTTGCCTGAAGCAGGAATAACCCAGATTGTTTTTCCCAGCCTATATTTTAGTGTGTATTTGAGGAACTCTGTCCCTCTCAGATTGGGCAGGGCCAGCCCAATTGGCAGATTCTCTAATGCTGACTAACCAAGTGGCCTTTGCTAGATCTGTATCCCAGTGTTTGATGGTTCTACCACCCATTACTCCCAGTGGAGTTTTTAACAGTCCACTTCATTGTTGGATTTTCCCAGACGTGATATATTTAGATTATTCTTCCAGCATCTGTAAAAACCTACCATTTGAAAGCATGCATCTAGAGAGAATTATGTATCTATACAGTTGCCTGCCTGTCAGACTGAGTAATATGTTTAATACCTAGGGTTAAAGATTCTCAATTAATTGCTTTGAAGATTAGCAGAATCTGTTGCATGTAACAAAATGCATGTTTGGGGCCAGACACGATCTCAAAACCAATTTGAATTTGCAACATCTATAAAAATTAGCACCAATCATCCACACCTAAAATTCAAGTTCTGAAATTGTGTCTCCATTGATCAAATATTGTCTTCGTTTAGGGCAAATTTGGGAGGAAACCTCCAAAGGGGGTTCCTCTGGAAAACAAACCCAAACGGCCCCTCCCCCCAGCCAGTCCTGGGAAAAACTTCCTCAGAGAAAAGTGGAAAAAACTATTTGCTTAACCTTGTACTTACAAGCACAAAGAACAAACAATATGAAACAATAAAATGAAAAATGAAATAATAAAATCTCTTGCCGCTCCGAAGAGAGATGGCAAACTGAGGCAGTCCTTGCCGTGGGTGCAGCTCAGCTCACTCAGTCTCTTGTCAATCCCAGTCCCTCCGGAGGTCCGGGCCCGGTGGGCTGCAGGTGCGAGCCCTCGGTGCTCCTCTGGGTTTGTCAGTCCAGAGTAGATTTAAACAGTCCCAAGAAGAAAAGAAAAAAAAACAAACAGTCCAGGGAACTTTTCTGCCTCAGCTAGCTAAAACTAACCAAAAGCAAAGAGATTTCTGTTATACCGCTGTCCGCGCCTCCAACGAACAGAAGTCTGGAGAAGAGAATGTGTGGGAGTCAGGCAGTTTCTCAAAACAAACTCTACACTTCTCTCCCTGGTTCACTCTCAGAATCAATCTTAAAGGTACAGAACTCAATATACAGCACAAACAGAATGGACAATTGGGGATACAAGCATCATAAAGTCACCCTAGGACAAATATTTTCAATTGAAGACAATGGAACATTTTATGTCAGATAAATGAAAAAAGAAAACAGGAATGTGTTCTTTTCATGTCTGTCATTATCCACACTACTGATTCTTTTGACTCTTGTAGCAGAGTCACATAATCACAGAATATGCTGAGTTGGATGGGCAACACAAGGATTGCTGAGCCCTGCTTCTGGCCCTGCACAGCACCATCCTCAGGAGTCACACCATGTGCCTGAGAGCATTGTCCAAATGCTTCTTGAATTCTGTAAGTCGTGGTTCTGTGACCACTTCCCTGGGCAGCCTATTCCAGAGCCCAAACACCCTCTGGGTGAAGAAATCTCTTCTAATATCCAACCTAAACTTCTCCTGACACAAACTCAGGCCATTCCCTTGGGTCCCCGTTCCCAATCACCAAGTGAAAAGATCAGTGCCTGCACCTCCTCTTCCCCTCACAAGGAAGTTGTAGTCTGTAATGGAATCTCCCCTCTGTCTCCTCTTGTCCAGACTGAACAGACCACGTAACATCAGCTTCATCAGGCTTTCTCTCAAGGCCCTTCACCATATTCATTGCCTTCCTTTGGATGCTCTCTAAGAACTTAATGTCTTTCTTACATTGTGGCGCCAAAACCTGCCCCCAGCACTCAAGGTGAGGCCACCCCAGAGCAGAGCAGAGCAGGACAATACCCTCCTTTGCCTGGCTGGCCATGCTGTGCCTGATGCACCCCAGGATGTACTTGGTCCTCCTGGCTACCAGGGCACTGCTGGCTAAGATTCAACTTGCCATCAACCAGGACCCCCAAAACCCCCTTTTGCAGTGTTGCTTTCCAGCCTCTTGTTCCCCAGTCTCCAGGGTGACCCCATCCCAGGTGTAGAATCCGGCACGTTCCCTTTTTGAACTTTATACAGTTAGTGATTGCCCAGCCCTCTGATTTGTCAAAGTCTCTCTGCAGGGCCTCACTGCTTTCAAGGGAGTCAACATTTCCTCCCAGTTTTGTATTGTCTGCCAACTTGATTAGTATCCATTTCTGTCCTGTGTCCAAGATATTTTTGAAGATGTTGAAGAGCACAGGACTGAGGATGGATCCCTGCAGAACCCCACTAGTGACAAGTCACCAGCCTGATGTCACCCCATACACTACAACCTTTAGTGTCCCACCCGTGAACCAGTTGTCCACCCATCACACAGTGTTTATCCAGCTGTGTGTCTAGAAGGATACTGTGAGAAACAGTATTGAAAGCTTTACTGAAATCCAAGAACATTACTTCATCTAGCTGCCCTTGGTCAGCTGGGTGGGTAACCTTGTCATAAAAAGAAATCAGGTTTGATGAGCAGGACTTTCCTCTCATGAAGCCATGCTGGCTGTGACTAACAACTGATTGTCTTTTGAGTGTTTTCAATATCTCACAGAATAATCCCCTTGATAACTTTACCAGGCACTGAAGTGAGACTGACAGGCCTGTAGTTTCCAGGCTGTTTCTCCTCCTTCTTGCCCTTCTTGAAAATGGAGACAATGTTCACCAGCTTCCTGTTAGCTGGGGCCTCTCTGAAGAAGTGTGCAGGTTCAAACCTGGCCTCAGAGCAAGTGTGCAGCCATTTAAATGCTCAGCCCTTTTCTAACTTGGCTGCAGGTATGCCAGGAAAAGCTGTGTGGTTCCAGAACACCCCTTCTTGGATGTTCAGGGTTGGTAGGATAGACTATTTTTGCTGGCATATAGTCTCTGCAAAAAACTTGCAGTTATTATCAAGAAGGAGCAAAAAAATCATGGAAGACTGATTGCTTTCATGATTGATCCTCTGACAAAATGAAGAAGCTGTGATGCAATTTTTTTTCTGCTCATAAGTAATTTGTGATGTACAGTACTGAAAACTTGACTCGCCCCCAAAGCAAGTACTATTAACATGCAGTTTCAAACCAATATATTTGGATAAGAGTGTGCAGTTAATTAAAAAATATAGATTTTATTATTTCTCAGATATATTCTGGGAGAAAGAGAGCATTATATTTCATTTTGTCTATAAACTAAGTCTGCCATGTAGAAGGATGTTGTCTCAGGAGTAGGGTGATGCAATTACCAACGTGAGGCAAAACACTCAGACATTTTACACTGGCATGTGATCTTGACTGTGTGGATTTCTTTTCATAGACTGCATCAACAGGTCTCCATTCAACATTCTGAGCAGCAACTTCAGAGAAAACATTAAATAATTTTTAAAAACATTTTACATGAAAGCCTCTATGGAGAAAAGAGAATTAGATGAAAGAGGGGACTAGAATGGTTGAGAGCTGTTGAAAACAGTTGTAAGATGACAGGTGGCTGAAAAAAAAGAAAAGATATTTGGGGACACCCATCTGATCAGCTGGAGAAGAGAAGGATTTGAGAACATGAGTGCAAAGATGGAAACACGCCAGAGACAGAGAGATGAAGGACCAGAAACTAGGATCTGTTAGACAGATTCTGCTGAATATGTTCCTTCCTCATGGAAATGGAGTAACAAGGGATTTTATTCTGCTGCAGGAAGGGGAAGATTCATGTTCATGTTTTGTTCAGTACTAGCAATTGTAGATGTTTAAACAGTATTTCCATCATTATGTGGTGCAAAGATCTGAGCTCATTGTCCCTCTAATGACGGGAAGTTTTGGCTGTATGAGATGTTTTTTCTAGCCCCCATATGAGCCAGCATTTAGGAAAACTTTTCTGTTTTAAGTTAACCACACTAAAGACGCATACCTGAAATCTGACAAAATGTTAGCCTTGCATTAAATGGATTAAGCAGGCAAAGGCAGATCCTTTGCCCTCCCAACAAGTATTGCATAACAAGGACACAGAAAAGCTGAAAAGACAAAATATATTGATTGTGTAATCATTAATGGCCATAGTAAATTTCTCGTGTAAGGCAGTTAATATGCCAAAAAACGTCATGCAACATTTCTACTAACACTAAGATCTAGAGATATTCTAAGTTCTGGTATTTTTTTCTGAGGAAAGTTGTAGTCTGTAATGAAAAAGTAAATGAAGATCATACACAGAGAAAAACAATGAAAGAAAGGTAATACAAGGCAGGAAAATTCAGATGTCAAATAGCAGTTAAAAGGTCAGGTTGGAGGCAAATAAAACAACACAGGGTCACACTGCAAAAGAAAATGTGAGAGGACAGAGAGGAGGAAGCTGAAATCTGAAACAGGAGAGTAATAAGGAACAAAAAATTACTTAATGGAAGACAAAGAAACATCCAAGAAGATTTGCAGGATAAAGAAAGAAGAATGAAAATGCACTGTTATTGGAAAATTATTGGAGAAATGAAAAAACAGAGAAGCAAAATATGTGATAAGCAGTACAGCATTATTGCTGTGGCTCAAAACTGAATGGAATACAGAACAGCTGCTAATTGTAATTGAATTTTCCTTAACATTTTCTTAGAGGACAAGTGGAGGAGCTAATTATCCACATGCAGAAGGGAGTCATCTGAGGTGTAATTGTATAGTACCTGCCTCATCAATATGTGGAAACCCAAGATAAATGGTGCACATTGCATTAAGAACACAATATTGAGATAGATCATGGGAGCAAGCAGAATATGCTAGCAGAAGACCAGAGCCAGTGAAGGAAAAGGTGGAATTGATGCCCACTGTTGCCCCAGCTGTTGAAACTGGAGTCTTTCTGCAGGCAGCAAGAGTGGAAACAATGAGGTTACGGAGTGCTGTGGTCTCTTCCACAGCCCCTATACCCTCACCAATTTCTGCTGATCACTCTCTAATCTTTAGTTCAAATACCTTAAATTCAGTACATTTTGAACTGAAACACACCAAAACTAAATGTCTCAGCTTAGTCTCATTATTTGCAGTGAATATGTATTCTCACAATATTTGAAATCAAAAAACTTTGGTTGTCTGATAGGCAGACTTTGAGTTTTGGTCCATATCTACATCACATATATGGTAAATAACATTAATAAATTATAAAAAATCGTAAAAATGGCATTTTATTTAAAAACAGTCTATGTTTTCTGTAAACTATATCTGTAAACAAAGCCAACACTATCTGTTGTAATCTTACTTCAAATAAAGACTTTAATGTAAAGGGGTTTTTGAGGTATTCTGAGAATAAGAATCTGAAACAAAGTAGGTGTCTATTTCCAGTTCTCTTTAGTTTCCCACTGTTTTATAGCGTAGTCTTTTATCTTATGGCTAATTATTAGTAAATGCATTTTAGGTTAAGCAATAGGAAATTTCCTTGAGAGTATTCTGAGCTTAAAAGCACTGGAATAAGAGGTATCTTGCCATTTCTGTATTTTGCAGTGATTTTTTCCTGTACCCAAAGGACTTTCATTTTTGATAGCTATTGAAAGGTGATACATATGCCAAACACATTGTATTCATATTCTTGGGACTTAATGAGAGGCATTATGTAACAATTTGTCATACTGCCATAATTTAAATTTTTTGAGTATTTTTTCACTGCATAAACTGCTAATTTCTAGGGAAACAGCTGCATTCTGAGTTATTTAGAACACTTGTTCTTTAGCTAATTGACAGTTAATTGATGCTTTGAGAGACCATCAACTAAACAGCATGTAAATGCATTCAGGCCTTGCTTCTCATGGAGACAAGAGACAGCTTATGACCTACTTCCACCAGGGCAGCTACTCTCTTCTCTTGCCAGAGACAGGCTGGAGGTCGAGCTACTTCCCTAAAATATTCTCCCTTCAACTAGGAGCTTACAATTCTTCTTGAGATAGTGAATTTAAAGGAATTCCTGAAGTACTCAGAGAGCAGTACATCTATTTATGAAATGCCTTGTTTTATCTAGTATTGTTTTATCTCTCTGTCTTCAAATTACATATATTTATATATAGTTATGTCTTTGGAACAAGAGATACAGCACACAAGAACAGCAGCTTGCAGATTTCTAACTTTTTTTTGGACTTGTGAAAAAAGTAACTAATTTTGTACTTCTAATGTACTATGCTTTTTCTCCATTTTCTTCTGAATATGCTTTGTTAGTTGGAAATACCTCACCCAGCTTGAAAAACCACCTTCACTCTCATAGAGGGAATGTATATTCATTGTATAAAATAATTGTTTTCTGTATTTCAATACTGGCTTTAACTACAGTGCCCATCTGACTGCCAGACTTTATTCCCTTGAGGCATTACACTGCCAGTTTCCTTGGTCATTCACTGCTAAGGGCAGCACAAGACAGCAAGGTTTATTGAACTGAAACAGAAGAAGTAATCAGGGACTTGTAACTCAAAGAGAAAATACAATGCTTTTAACTTCATGTAGTAAAAAGAAGCTACAGTAGTTATGCAGAATTTTTGTAGCCTTAAAGATTTGGTCTAAATGGGACAGGAGTGTAAATGTTTTCCTCTAGATGGCAGGTTTTGGCAAGCTTTGTTTTAGTCCTGTAAGTAAATAGAAGGTCTTTCAGGACAAATTACCTAGTTTAGTCACTAACTTTATCCTACTAAATTCTTCCACTACCCCAGCCAGATATGCGTGCATGGGTATGTAGACCCCCAAGGTCCATATTAAGTCATGAAAATAAGGTAGTAATAAAATATTTTGTAGACAAAGATCTTAAAAGCCTCTGCTAAAACTTTATTTTATTAAACAGATTAGAAATATCTTTCTTTGAAATGTGTATATAATTTATAGTCAGAAGAAAAGTCAGAGGAAATCCTAGTTTTCTGTCACTTTCTGAAACTGTTTAGCTGCTTATTAACTTCTGAAAGATAGTTAAGGCATATATTAAAATCTACAAATAAATCACTTTTTTGGAATTGCATCCCAGAGAATGAAAGGGTGAAACAGGGTGAAGCCACTGCTTTGAAGCCTTTAGTTATTGCTTCTGAATTTACACTTTGACATACAAAATTCTAAATTTCAGGGTTTTGTCTAGTCTAAATATATATTTACATATAATGGGGGAAAAAAGGGTACTTAATTTTTTAAGCAATGCTAATGTTATTTTTAATAAACTGAAAATGTACTATATATTTACTCCTCTGCTTGTCACTTTTCTTGTGCGTAACTGGGTTTGTCTGAATAAAGGTATGTGTGTGTGAGGAAAAGGCAATAAGTGAGGCAAAGCTTGGGATACAGAACAACTGATTCTTTTCTTTTTTCCTTTTTTTTCTGAAAGGAGAGTAAGATTTGAAATAAAGATTTATTTTTGTGAAATTTCTGTGACATTGTCTTTATAGATTATTAGTGAATGTGAAATGACGCTGATAATTTAAGTAATATATTACCAGCATTTCAAAATGAGTATTTGGCAATATTCATTCCACACACAGTAATGAAAATTCAATCTTATAGTTTGCTATGCTCTTTGAATTAGACATAATATTCCCATCAGCTTTTTAAACAGGGCAGCCAGGGAACATATTTTCTAGAATCTCTTCAGCTGCAGAAATGCATCGTGGCTGAAATGTTGTAGGAATGGATATTGATTCCTACACTTGCCACTATTTCATGCAGTAATATCCCATGCAAACTCCTTTGTACTTCTGTGTTCAAAGTATAATTTTCCATTTGCTGCCGATAACCAAACCCACAGTTTCTGTAATCGCTAAACTCTGGATCCTTGTGATGGTACAGGAAGATATTGAGATTTTTTATAGGCTCCCCAAGAATAACTATGAGGAGTCTAAAGAACGTGTTTCAAAATATTGACGAGCTTTTGTGCAAAATTATTGTATTCAAGAAGAATTACAGACCACTTTTTAGAGAGCAGAGAAAAACACCAAAATGTTCAGAGAAAATACCTGACAGTTTTCAGGGAACAAAACATTTACATAATATCTTTAGATCATTCAGTGCTCAGTTTTTGTGTGGCCTCCATGTGTGAAACTGCCTTTTCTCAGTTAGTTTTTAGTAAAACATTCTCTGTTTTTCTAGCTTTTTCTCTAAACCTCGGTTCCATAAGTACAATCACCAAGAAGCACGTTATCCAAAATGGTGTGGAAAATAATAGATTTGTTGCTAACAGTACCTTGTTTGGTCCCTCTAAAATGCAAGGAAAATTCGCAAGTTGTAAAAACAAAATTAAATGCTGATGGAGTCTCAGTTTCTCCAGTAAAATTTTCTTCTCAGGTAAGATTTCTGTGTGTGGTGGTGATGCCTGAATGGGGAAAAAATAACAGAACTGCAAATAACATAATATCTGTAATTTTGTTCAGCAAGAGCTCTCTTTAAAGAATGTTTTTATATGCTGTCCTATAGTATAAGATAAATACTTTGGCTTATGCAAACAAGCACTAACCTATAAAAAAAGAGAAAAGGAGAAGTTATGTCTACTGTTTACTGGTGTGAAACATGTGCAACCTCCCTGTCACTGCAACCACATCTTTGATCTCTTTTCTGTCATAATTATTTCCTGACATTGAGGGTAACTCAAGAGGTTTTTTAGAATACACAGGTGTATACCAAGAAACACTTGGCTCCAGAAGCACCTCAAATGTTCAACAAGATATTCTTGCTACTGGTATAGGGTAAATGTTCATCACAGGCATCCCTGTGTACTGGGTTTGTGTATACCATCTATTTTTACTTGAAAATACTATAAAATTTATTTGGGATAGGTCGAATTACTAAACTCTGCTTTGGAAAGAGATATATTTGAAAAATTCTAAAAAAAAAAAAAAAATTAATAATTAAAATTTCACCATTGTCTTGTATATAGCACAGTATTTTTGAATACTTCAGGACATGGAGTAATTGCAGGTTTTGACAGCATCCACTTTGTGATTCTTCACTTCTATGCCATTAAGAAGCAATTGTTTAGCCTGCATTCATGATGTCAATATTTCAGTGCCTCAAAAAAGGCATTACTTGTTGCTATCATTGTAGTACCTGTCATCTGTCATAAAAATATAAACCCCCATACAGGAGATCTCTCCTCTTAACAATTCCTTACTTCTATCCATTTGTCATATGCTATCTGTTGCAGGTTCTCTCTTGATATTTGAGAAATTGCCACTCACTACGAAGCAGAGCAATTGCTCCCCTGTAATCAAGGTTTTATTCAATTATTTTAAGGCATAATGTCTCAAGGTAACTAGATAAAAAATTTGCATGTGAAAGAACTCATCTATTCTACAGTATATACTGAGTCAGTCAGTATATGAAACATTATTTTTATTATAATCACTGGGTATTTTTTTTTGAAGATAAGTGATCTAAAATGATTTTATTGTGCTCACACAGGAAAATGAGTTAGTTCCAGAAGACTGCATGCACAAAAATTGCATTCGCAAGTTCACAGAAGTTGCTGCACTGCATGGAAACAAGTCAGGTGTCTAAGAGTAAGAAAGTCCATATGGAAACTAATGTTAGCAGCTAATGTGCAGTAGTACTGTTTCTTTGCAGTCTCTGGCTCAACATCAGTTCTGTTGCCTGTTTCACAGTGCTTTGAGGGAGTTGGCCATTGAACAAGAAGAACTAGGAACTAGGGCACAGGAGGAGGGTGAGGAAAGGACATTCCAGTAGATAGTGAGCATGGAACTAAGTAAGGCCTGTTGTGCTACAGCTCTGAAAGAAATGGCATGCTTGCCCATTATCACACAGATGGGTACTCAAAGTATTGTAGAAATACCACTGTTGTCATTGCAAAATAATCCAGTTCCCCAAGCATGAACAATTAGAAGATAAATGAATGGGGGATTTTGTCACTGTTTTCATATCAATATTAATATGCTGGTGGCTCGAGTGGTTAGTTTTTGTAGTTTATTTTTAATATAACAAAATTATGCTAGTGAAGACAAATACAGAGGACTGAAATACAGGAAAAAAAAGTGTGAATGGTCAGTTCTTGTATATGTATTTGTAAATAAATTAAAGACAAGATCTAGGCAAACACAGGAAAATAGTCTGCCACTGTAGTATATCTGGTCAAACTGTGATTTTAAGTCCACATCATTTTTCTTGCTATTGGATTAACACGATTTCTGTCAAGCAGTTCAAGTGTGCAATGGCTATCCATCTTTTCTTGTATACATATAATGGTTGACTAGTTGAACTGGGAATTAGGTCTGAACTCAAAGGCAATGTAGTTGTAGAGGCTTGTCCAAGAAAAAAAAATGCAGCCTAGAGTTAAATTTAATTAATATATTTCTCACCAGTAGCCTTATGTAAAGTTATGTGTGAAGTGCAGTTTAGTTGCTGGCATGAGCAGAAATGCAGAGTCGTTCTAGGCAATCCATGAAGGCAACTTTATCTGTTTGCATTTCTAGTGAATTTAGGCAACTATGATATTATTAAGGGTATTGGGATTTTTATAACCCATTCTAACACCTCTGCTTTTTGAATAGGTTGTAAAGGAATCTTTAATGACCATGAGTGTTTTCAGTCTGAATTTCGTTGTCTCATTCCAAAGTTAAAGCTTGAATAGTCTCAGAAAGTATCTGCATAGTATTATCTGATACCAAAAATATTAGTAAGGTACACTGTGGGAAGAGATTGCTGTTAACAGTGCTGAGATGTCCTGGTTAATGCCTTTAAAGGCTGAAAAAGGGCTTAGTCAATGGACTGTAATTTTTTTCTGGTTTTATAAATCTACATGTTCTCATCATATTTGGCATAATAATCAAACAAATAAAGTTTCTAGCTCTGAAGATGATTCTAGTTCATTGCACTGGAATGACTGAATCCATAAGCTACCCACTAAAACTAAATCATTAAGTAGCAACTAAAATGAAATATGTTTATAAAGCTATTTTCAGGTATTATCTAATGGATGCATATCTTCATACCACATTATCTTATTTTCTCAGTAGATTGTTTTTGGGCGATATTTGCAGAGAGCACTTATAAAATTTAATGCAATTCAATGTAATGAAGAAATTTGCATTTGAAGCACAGTCACTTACAAATGTTATGGGACAAGCAACATTCTATTAGAAGGCATTTCAAATGTTTCTGAACAGCAGTTGAGGAGGATATTTCCTGATGTGATTCTATTACTACAGCACATTTTCTCTTCATCTGTAACTACTTTTTAAAAATAGAAAAGGCAAAACGGAAACTTCAGTTACCAGAAAATACAAAGGACCTCAATTCATCTTTTGAGAGAAGTAATGAGCAGAAGGCTGCAGTTAGTCATTCACTAAAGCTTTACAGTGGAGAGACTCTGATAATTTGATTGCTCATTTTGAAATAGAACTTCTCCCTGTCCCCAGAAGGTTTTCTTTATATTGGCAGCTCTGATAGGTAGCTTGTTTTATGAAAAGAGGAAATGAATAATGACTCACAAAACTTTCTCAGTCAATCTCTCTTTTCCCATCCTCCTTCTGTTGGTGCCTTCATATATTTTCTGGAAAAGGACCCAATACTTTATTCCTTTACAATAGCTTTTCCTAATCATTCCTTTATGATAGCTTAAGGAATCAGGATCTGTGTATGACCAGTTTATATAAATCCGTTATAAGTCATTCCGAGGCAACCAGAATGCCAGTGGAACTGATTGTCATTTTTTTGTAATCTTCAATAGTCTCTGACAATCTCTCTCTTCTTTATGCCCATGAGCATCTTTAGTTTTACTTTTTGGTTTTATTTTTCTGATCTATCCCGAGTTGATTTTTGTCCCAGAGCCTTCCTCCAATGGTGTATTGTGGCACTCTGCCACATTGCATCTTTAGAAAACTACTGCCATGCTGCTACTCTCAGAGAACTACTTTCACTAATGTTTAGAATACAGTAGAAAAGTGTACATTCTCTATAACTCATTTAGGCACAGGAGTTGACAAACTATCCTATATCTCTCAGAGAAAACATGGGCTTCTATGATGAGGAGTTGAACAGAGAGTTAGGCTATGGAATTAGATTAAAAGTGCAATGCTGTTTGTGGAAAATTATTATTTCACCTCTCTGATAACAGACATCTATCTACAGCTGTCTCCCTATTGATGGTTTTGAAACTGAATGTAGAAATTTGTTTGCCTTCTTCACCATTTGGATAATAAACTGGCCTCTGTTGACTATCCTAAGAGACAGCTAAAATTTTAACTGCATTCCTACAAAATTTGCAAACAGAGAACACTTAATTCCTGCTTGATTCTTCCCTGTTTCTACAACTTACTTAATGAATCCTGAAAGACCAAAGAAGGGAATTACACTTCAGAAACTGAGGTTATCCAGTATATTAAAGGATCAAGATATCACTCAGGATATAGAATGATCAGTCCAAAAGTGCTTCTGAATTTCATCACCTCAGGAGAATTATAAATCAAAGGCGTGTAGCTGTAAATGAGGTATGGAAGGATATAGACTCCACAACAGTGTGCTTCATCAGCTTATTTGGCACTGTGGCTTAGGTGGAGTGACATTACATAATTTGTGATGACTTTGTTCTGACATTTTCCCATCATAAAGGATTGAGGGACCAAAGTCACAGAAATGTCATCGGTGATAAATCCAAGCTAGACTTTAATCTTCCTCACTTGAAGTAACATCAAAGAGGAATAACACAGCCTGCAAGATACTTTAGACAACTTATTAAAGAAAAAAGATCCACATCTGACAGATTGAGTGAAAATTGCATTGATAATTTAAGGTGTATTTTCCTTCTGAGCATGTAAGGGCTTCAGACACAAAGGCTCAAGTTAACCAGAATCTCTGAAAACATTCAAACCTCTGTAATTTTGCAGTAACTGTATCTGCTGTTTACCTAGAAGATTTAATGTTAAATGTTAAAAGATCTTTGAAAAAGCAATCTTTACAGTACCTAATTTGAATAATAAAAACATAGTTATTGAGAAAAATGCTGCTGATTGCCTGTACTTGAGATCTAGACTCTAAAATTATACATAAGACCTATTCACTTTTTCCAGAAAAACTTTTAAAGGGTCTAAAACTGCAGTGATGTTGTCTTTGGAACCTATCATAACCAATGGATAAAGACAGGAGTTGTAAAAAATTAACCACTTTGTAGCTCCATTCCAGTGAATTTTTAATACAGTGGAATACTTGGATTTCTCTCTTCCCTTTCTATATTAAAAATCATCTTACATTTCAGAAATAGGAATTAAAATCTGTGTATTCATCAATTTCTGTTTTGATCAGTGCCTGGACAAAGTTTGGATGGTTTTTAATAACCTACTTGCATTCATCTGGCATATTCCTGTCTTGCTTACCTCAATTCAACAACTATGATCTTAAATCCAACAGTGATTAATGCATTGAATTTAATATCATAGAAATGCTGGTGATCAGATGGCAAAGAATAGGGACTAAGTATTGGTGCAACACTGTCTCTGAAACAATAACTTCTATAATTTTTTTTTCAAATGCTGATATTTTCAAAACAAAATGAGAATTACAGTATAGTGAGATCATGGAGTGTTCAAGAAGACTATTTTTTTATATATTGCATAAGTCTTTGAGTGAGATGTCTAGAGAATATCAGGTGTGTTTTTGTGGTTTTAGTTGGTTTGGGGTTTATTTTGGGTGTGTGTGTGGAGTTTTTTAAAATTATAATATCCAGTAGAAAGTGATATGACATTGTTTTATTATTTTGTTCACAAGCTAAAAAAAGGTCTGTCCTTGGCTAATTCTAAATTGGACTCAATTTGAACTCATGACATCATAACCCATGCACTCCAAATCCCATTACTAGGCTTGCAATCCATGTGCTTTTCTCTGATGTCTGGGGTTTTATTCCACTGTAGAAGTTCTTTTGCTAAATGACCTATATTTTATTCAAAAAGATAACTAGACCCAAGTTTTAATATTAATATTCCATTTTTATTTCACTAGCACAGTTGCAAATATTTTCTATTTCAAAAGTCAGTCTCTTCCAGATTATTTTTCTCATGCTAGAAATGTCACCTTTTTTTCAGATTTAGAACTGTTATTATAAGAGTTATCCTGGAATATACAGCAAAAACCTTATGGAAACTTTAATGTTTTTCCCTTCAATTTCACAAATTTGACCGAGTTATAATGCAATAACACAACTACCTCATGATTTTTTGACTTTTTTTTTAAATACACTATAGCAGAGGTTAGTTTGACTGACAAATCAAGCAGTGATTCCTTCAAAAGCAATGCCATCTCTGTTTCCACAAAAATAATGCAAGTCCTGAAAGGTTATTGACATTTCAGCAGAAGAAATAGATTTTGAGTTGTTTGCTAGCAACGTGTCCTTTAGAATTTATTTTTTTTTTTACATTTCATCAAAGGCAGTATAATTAACCTTAGAGCAATGAATAAAGCCCATCATCATCAATTGACAGAATAACTTTGTCGAGTAATGGCTACTGGTCATATAGTGCTCTTTCAATAACACTTTCCTTCATCTAAAAGCTGTATCAGAACTCTTGACTACCATCTCAGAAAGAATCTTTCCCTTCCCTCTCTTCCTGTTCAAGAAAAGTGGCATGAAGTGAATTGAAGTTAAAGTAGTAACATAGTAAAAAGGAAGACAACAAAAGCAGCTCTGTCATGTGGGAAAAACACCACAAGTATCAGATGTCTATGGGCTTTGTGTAGTAAAGGAATAGTGGAATTTTTTTCTTTTGCTAGTCTGCTTAAAATCTTGAGAGAAGAGAAGAAATGGAAAGGTAATGAAAGAGTAAACATATTCAAGCAGAAATCGTACTTCTTCACACAGGTTAGTCTAGAATGCTAAATCTTCATAGAATAATACAATCACAGATTGATTTGGGCTGAAAGGGACCTTAAAAATTACATTATCCTAGAATGGTTTGGGTTTGTAGGGATGTTAAAATCCTCTAGTCCCCACACCCCTGCCATGGGGTAGTTCTCACAGTAGCAGTTTTCATTAGTCCGGGTTGCTCAGAGCTACAGACAGCCTAGTCTTGAACATATTTAAGAATGGTTCATCGACAGCTTCCCCGGACAACCTGTTCCAGTTTCACTGCCTTCACAGTAAAGAATTAGATTTTTTTTTAAAATAGATGGAAATATCTAATCTAAACCTGCTCTTTTTCCATTTGGAACCATTTCCCTTGTCCTATGACAACTTGCCCTTGCAAAAAGTCCCTCTCCATCTTCCTTGTAGGCTCCCTTCAGTTACTGGAAGGCAACAACTAGGTCACCCTGAAGATTTCTCTTTTCCAGGCTGGACAAACCCAATTCTCTCAACCTTTCCCTCTCTAGAGATGTGATGTGACATATTTCTTTCTTTTGAAATCTTGTGGTGACTTCTGTTGATTGTTTCCTTTGCTGTTAACAGATAAGTCTGGTGAGATAAATTCATTTCCTTGTTTTGGTATAAAGGCCAATGCCTTCAGTGTAGAGAATTTATTCTGTCTGTTAACAAAAGCCAAGGCTGAGAATAGCAAAGGGAATTACTCTAGGAGACAAATCTTCAGCTAGAAAAATGCAAGATCATATTTGAAAATGCTGATATTTAGAAGGAGCTAAGATTTTTTCCAAGTATGTGAAATTTAAAAAATAAAGATTTTGTTGATTTTGTTGATCAGTGATCCAGTCTATGACTGCCAACAAGACATAATAGTCTTGTTGGCAGTCATAGACTGGATCACTGATCAACAAGTCTTGATAAAAATAATATATACAATAGCTAATGAAATACTATAATTCTTCTTTGCAATTCATGTCTTTTGAGCAATTCATTCTTCATGTTGTACATCTTCCCATTAGTTCACTACACAATCCTTCTGAATTGGTTATATTCACTCTATTTTAATTCTGCTTCCACTCCTATCCTCAACATTATCATCTCCCCTAACCTGAACTGTACACAGACTGTGCATCCTAACTTGTAATTAATCTCTTCTTTAAGCAAATAGCTTTTCTGTTCAACCTCTGCTTTCCACAGTTTCAGTAATTGCAGTAATTTCTTTTCATGCGCTGGCATATTTTATGACTTCTTGGCAATGATTATTTGAACATGGATGTCTCCTAAGAATTTCTCCCCTCCGTGATCCTTCATGGACTCTCTGTCCCTGGGCTAAATCTCTACATGGTCACAGCAGTTGCCTCATTAACTCATCTCACTCTGACAGATGCTGTTTTCTTTGTTTTTTGTCTACCATGGTTCTTCAGTTCCCATAGAAACCTGTTCAGATGCACAGTCAATTCAGCTTGATATTTTAGCTTTCTGTTCTATGGGGACAGAAGTGGTACCTGCAGGTGGGAAGTGTTCCTGTGCCTGGCTCCCTCAGCCTCATCATGAGGAAGAAGCATGCCTTCCCCATGAACTCAGAGAGGGGAAGAGTCCAGAGTAACCAAGAAGTCCTTAGGTTCTGTGAAGTTCATTACATAGCTTCATTTCTTAGAGGTAAACCAAATCACAATTTCTATAAACAGTAAAATTATGAAGTGATTCCAGAGCTTTGTCAAGTTTTGACAGCAGCTGCAGCAATAACAGCTCATTTCATGCCTTTACAGGGTTTCTTTCCAACCACTATGAATAGAAACTCTGTTTTTATGTTAAAAAAAAAAAAAAAAAAAAGGAGAAAACTTTCTCAGAAATCAGTGATTTTAGGTCTTCCTTGCTTGTGAGAATTTTCTATTTGTCTCGGGTGAGAAGGAGAGTGCTAATCTCTTTTAATGTGGCAAGTACAGAGGCAAGAAGTGCAGTAGAACATCATTTATCTTTGCTAGGCAAATTTGTCTTTGCCAAATTTAGGGTTTTTCAGAATCACAGCCAATTTCATGAAATTAAAATAAAAATTTTATGATCCTGGAAGTGTAAATTAAAACATGTACAGTTTAGTAGTTTCTCTACCTCAGCTGATGTCCTTGCACATTGAACTTCAGCAATTCTGCATCTTAATGTAGCACTGAATCCCACATATCTTTTTTCCCATGACTACCCTGCTGAATGTCAGCAGACCTGTACCTATGAATGACATCATAACACTTGATTAGCTGTTTTTGAGTTTCTTGACATTTTAATGCAGTGTAAGTACTATGCTTATACATGGTGCTATAAAGTAGTAATAATTTTTATTCTTCAGGAATTTATTTTCAACTGTTGTTAATATGCTATTGAAATATGATAATTATGAAGGGAGGGAAAGAGTTGTATCTAGAATAGACTGAAAAGTATTTTTTTCTCTGTTTACTGTTCCATCTCTGGTTAGATTTTTCTATTCAACACACTGTGAAAGGCAGTCCTGAATACAAATAAGCAGTAATGCATTGGCAGTAAATATAAGATGCAATTAAATAAATTTTCAATGAGTGGTGCTTGATAAGGCAGGATACTTGTTCCTATTAAGGTGACTGTTCCTTTTATTTTTTTGGTTGAGTTGTTTCAAAGAAATTTTTGGATGCAGAATATGCAATGTGGGCATACACACAAAGTCACAATGAATGTAATCATCCTGCAGCTTCTTTTGTTGCTCATCTTTTCAAAGGCTTCAATATGAAAAATAAACAAAAATATTATAATAATATCTTGTTTAATTTGGCCTCACTGTAGCTGTCAGGTGAACTGCGGTCTCACCTGTGATCCAGGGTTTGTAATTAAAGTTTGTTTTTTCATAAATCCACTGATCTCCTGAAAAGAGAAAGGTGATGCAAGTTCAGCGATGGAAAATAGGAAACAGTAGATGCCTGTGGTGGTTTGAAACCCATCTGGAAAATTAAGTGCACTCAAGATGCTCGCTTTCCCCCAACCCTTCCAGTAATGGAGGGACACTAGGAGAGATTATAAATTGGAGTACCAATTTATTGTACAGAAGAGAGAAAGGGTGTTTTACCCACAAGAGGGTATTCACCACTGAACGTTCGCCCAGGCAGCACCCAGCATGGTCTCCAACAAAGGCAATATGGCAAAAAGAGAAGCTTAACTTCCCAGCCCACTGCCTGTCCAAACGCAACAGGAAGCAGGAGCAACCCAAAACCTGAATCCAGTTTGTCTGAATAATGAGCCATTCTGGTGAAGTGTTGCCCAGCAGGGCTCAGGCCCCACTGCTGCCCTCCGGCGTGGCAGCAGAGGTATAATCCCAACTCCTCTCCCCTGAGCCAGGCAAAAACTATGCACATCCTCCTCTCAGCTCTGACATCTCCCTTTTCTCAACACCAGCGACTTCCTGCCAGAACCACACCCCCAGCAAAGATACAGCTGGTACAGAATTAAACAGTACCAGAAACTCCACCCCATTTTTTCGCTTAACCCAGGACAATGCCTAAATCTCTGATGAACATCTGCAGATCCTGAAAAAACTTGCTTATAACGGCTGACTCATTTTCAGGGCATCTGAGAGATAAAATTATAATTTCTTGGTTTTGTCTCCTTTACAGTATGAGACAAAACTCTTCTGGGGTTTTGTCTGTTGGATCTTTAATAGTGAAATTATTGAAAAAATATTTGTTGCTTAGAATTTGACAGTATATATTTTCTCAGTGTAATTATAGATGCTTCTTTTTCCTGTAAAAACTAAATAAGGGAAACTATTGAATTGGTGAGAATTATCCTACATTAGACTATGGATCCAATTGCAGGCAAAACGGATATTTTTCCTCTTCAAAGTTGGTAAATGTTTATGGCCATGAAGAGAACTGGACCAAAGAACAGAAAGATTCTAAGTTTTCGTGCTGACTTTGGCTAGGATAGACCTAATTTATAGTGTGGGACTATATTTTTTTTTTATTCCGAAAACTGTTGATAACACAGGGATGCTTTAGTTACTGCTTAGCAGTAACTAAACTCTGTATATGAGTTAATGCCTTTTCTGCCTCTTACCCACCCACCAGTGATCAGGCTGTGAGTACGTAAGCCTTTGGGAGGGGTCACAGCTGGAACAGGTGACACCAACTTACCCAAGGGATACTCCAGACTGTATGACATCAATTTCAGCATATACAGCTGGAGGAATAAAAAGGAAAGGGCTGATATTCAAAGCAATGGTTTTTGGTTTTCTAAACATCTGTTATGTCTGGTGGAACTGTGTTTTCCTGGGGATGGCTGAACACCTGACTGCCTGTGGGAGGTATTAAATTAATGCCTTGTTTCACTTTGCTTGCATGCACAACTTTTACTTTCCCTATTAAACTGTCTTTATCTCAACCCATCAGTTTTCTCACCTTTTTCCTTCCAATTCTCTCCCTTCAGACCGGGAGTGAGTGAGTGGCTGTGTGGTGCTTAGTTATGCTAAACTATGGCAAGTCTTCAGTACTTCAGTACCTTAAATATTTGGGGATTTTCCTTTGCTTTGTTTTTGGTTTAATTTTGATACTCTTTTGAAAAGAGTTTAATTTTCGTCTCTCTTTTGACAGGACCAACCAGTTCACTGCCTTTCTAGCTTAAGTCTTTCCTTAAAATTACTAAAATTTTGTGGACTGAGAGAAAAAAATGCCTCTATTCTTTAATAATAATAAAAAAAAAAGGCATGAGAACTGCACATGTAAAGAAGCAGAGGTCTGAACCTTTGGGGAAAACCACAGGAAGAAGATGAAATTGAGATAAACAAGGAAAAAAAATAGGAGTAGGAATTTTTAAGTGGAGGGAAAAAGAGGAAAAATAGTCTTGGTTTTACAGAGAGGAATAAAAAGGTAAAAATAATTTGGATATCAGAAACTGGTATTTATTACAAGTGGATGATCAGAAGTTTGTTAGAGCAGAAAGAAGCAGTGGAAACATATTGAAGTAGCCTAGGAGAAATATCTGGAGGGGGGAAGTTATTAGTGATGTTGGGTCACAGCATGAGTCTGTCAGATGTCACAGTAGGAGAGAAATGAAGGAAAGTGTATTTGTACTTGAGGAGCTGGAAAATGAAATATGTGATCTTCTAGAGTTATAAAGAAATCTCTTATATAATGTAATAAGCAAAATTGTTCTATCCTGCTGTATTTTATTGCAAAATTGTTCAATCCTGCTGTATTTTATTATGGATCATATATATGCTCTAGTGAGCACTTTCATCAGTATTGTGATCCTCACAGACTTACTAAGAAAGCAAAGGGATACAACCCTTCCTTGAACAAACAACATACTATAGGGTTGTAAAGAAGTTCAAGATAAACAATAAAAAATCCATTTTTCTTCCTTGATTGTTAAAATAAATCTGAATTATAGTTTATCCTGTTACAATACATTGAATAACCTGTCCATCACTTGTCCAGCAGTTAAAAATTAAAAGTTAAGATAGTATTCCTTTCTTTTGCTGTTAGTTGTCAATGATGTCAGAATGCAATAGGAAAAAAATGTTTTCAATCAAATATGCAAAGAGGCTATGCAGAAGCAATAACTACATATTTGAATCCAGTAGTCCAGTCCTCATGCCTTTCATGACAGATATTCCAGGTAGTTTAACAAACTGGACAGAATCTCATTTGTTAAAATTTAGATCAATGGTTTAGATTCTTTGCTAGTAATTTTTCTTGCCATTGTATTTGATTGATTTACTTAAAATTAAAAAATATTGCCAAAGTGACAAAATGTCTGAGAATTGTCAGTCATATGTTCTTTTTTATCTTCTTACTAGTACTAATCATAATAGAATACACTTTTCAGCCTCTTGGTTAATAGAATTTCAGTTACATTGGAATTGCTCTTGAATGATTTAATGAAAATAAAATTTCATTCTAATAGACAAAGGCATTCAAATACATTTTGATGAATGAGGAGTATACTGATGGAAATTACACAGTCTAACAAGTTCATGCAGGTGCTATATCCAGACTACATGGCATGTACTTCTAAGTGACTATTACATTGCTACTATGGCTTTAATTCATGGATAAGAAAAAAAAAAATCCCACGCCAATTTTGCATACAATAATATACCATGTACAGTACGATTCTTTATTCTGTCCAAAGATTAAAAAACTTTTTTAGCATACATTTCAGCTAGCAACCTCTTAAGCAGCAAACGAGTCCAGGTTAAGCATCGACTTTTGGACCAAATGAAAATAAAAACTTTATATGAAAGTAAATAAACTAATTTTGGATGAAAAAAGTGTTTGAGTCTAGACCTTATAACAACTACTTCAGTATTATATTACTGAAATTAAGGTAGAATTTAAGTTCTGATTTAGGATATGGCACAGCTTTCAATGAATAAAAAGTTTTGAGCTGTAAGTTTTTCCATCTCAGATGACAAATATATTCTCATAGTAGTAATTACATGCATCCAATCCCTTGCCATTCCATGATATTTCCAAAACCCAGGTTTGCTGGTTTTATGTGGTGTTTATTTCTCTTTGAAATTGGGAGATTTTAAAAAACACGCAACTTAACTTTAAAGATTTTCAGCAATTTGGGGCATGGCAGCTTAAATCTCAAAGCTTGTAGATCTCACAATTACTCTTGAAAAGGGCCTTCTAAAATGTCACTTCTGATGTAGTTTAAAAAAGGCCTCAGAGCTTAAATGGTCCTCCTCCAGCTGTGACTTGAACACAGACATTTTTCTTTAATATTTTATTATCTGCATTATCATTTAGAGAAAAAATATCAGCAGATAAGGATAACTATAATAGATCCTACTGTGCTATAAGATGCAAATAAACAAGGTCAAGATTGCAATAAAGAACTTGCAAAAATCTTTGCAGTTGGAAATTTGAAGCAAGAATAACTGTTTCCTTGATACAACATTTAGGCTTGGAGTTATGTTCCCTTGTTACCGGCAGGAGGAAAGGAAAAGGTCCTCATCTTCCATTTACATGATAAAGATGCTGAAGACAGCCCTTTGAGGCTTGTTGAATTGCTACTTAGCCAAAGGGCTAAACTAACACTAAGAATTCTTACCTCTTTTTATTTTCTTTCATTCTATTTTTTTAACCAGTGTAATGATTTAGAGGTCAGTTCATATGAGGCAAGTCATTTTAATTTGATTTAATGACTCTTGGTACTCAAAAGCTTTACCTCTGGCATGTTTAAGAGAAAATAGTGCTTTCAGTATCCGTTATTAGAGTTAATCCATTAACTTGAACTGTGATGACTCATTTTTCTCTGAATCTTCTCAGCAAGAATGTGACCATTACAATGTTTACTGCACACTGATAATATACCAGACTATTTGTACTCCTTTAGTTGAGATGTGAGCAAAATGCACCACTCACACACCTGTGTTCCCTCTTAGCTGGCAGGTTTTATCTCTCAGCAGAACTTAATGATACCTGCTTCAGTCTCATGATTGCTAATGAAATGGCATGAATTTTGCATTTCTTATGTTAAGCCAACTTGATGCAATGCTGAAATCCTTCATTTGCTCTAACTTTCATGTGAAATGCATTTTTTCCAAAACAAATATATCACAGAAGGCAGCCAGTTTAGCTGCAGAAGAAAAAATTTCAAGGAGTGCAAATATATACCTCGTTATTAACTCTTGTTTTGACAAAGCCAAGTGCTTTCGAGTGAGAAGGAGGGAAAAGCAATTATTTACCACAAAAACTTCTCTTTTCTTTTAATAATGTTGGCACTCTGTTCTGTGTAGGTTTAAAGCTTTTGTTTTCATGTACTCCTTGTTGACAGATCTTTTTACTTTTGATCTTGTTCTATGATCCTTCATAAGGTTGCTAAACAAAGTATGTAACACTAGTAAGGTCACATTGAAGAATTAGTTTTCCAGACAGTAGGTAAAGACTTGTTGACCTTGTACAAAAGAAAGCAGGAATTTTTTTTTATTAAATAAAAAAAATGTATAGTGTTGTGGAAGAATACCTGCAAACATACTCTAACCATTTCTCCAATGACATTTTCAGTAAAAGAAAACTTAGAAATGATGGAAAGCGGTTGACTGGGGAAATGAATACAACATAGCTAAGCAAAATTGAAATAACTACAGTACTTCTATTACTGTTACTATTTACTTTCCTACATGGTTTGGTACAAACTCAGATGTGATATGTGAGAGAGAAGATTTTATTTCTAGATTAGACAATAACCCACAAATTGTCAATATTAAACAAGATAAAACTTCTAATAAAAAAGTTACATACCCTGAAAGTATGAAAATAATTGATTAAAAACAATCATCAGGTTTTAATAGAAAGGGTGTGAGTACCACAAAATCCCTTGATATTCATGCCTGCAGAAGTACATATGTAGAATATACTTCATAGTATATATGTGAAAAAATCTCCACAAAATATCCACAACTTTTTACTCAGGAGAACCATGAGTTATTTGTGCATATAAAATGGAAACCTGAATGACTTTATTAGTCTTTGGGACACTATTAGGCTCATAGTGAGGCTTAGAGCAGTACAAAAGGTACCATTTACATTGTATGTTCTGAATAAATACTATCCTGATAATTAACTCATGAATATCCAGGTCTAGTAAACAAGTACTTTTTACTGTTATGGTTATAAGCATTCTCCATCATGTAACATGCAACAGTTTTTTCTTGACAGAGATAATTTTTTGTAACTAAATTATAATGCAACTAATATACCTAAATTTTAAAAATGCATTCATTTAGTATACCAAGACTAGAATGTTGTTGGAAAAAATATTAAATAATTATGTCAGACAAATTTTAAGACAAAAAACAAGGCGGGGTTTATTTTTTTAATTAATCAAAATTAAATGCATCCTTATGTAATTCATTATTAAATTGTTAATGAAGTTGCCTCTTCCTGGATGAAAATGATGCCAATCCATGAGGTAATTTTATTCAACAGAGATTACTTTAGCATATCTTGTTAGAATTCAATTTCAAATCTTATTCCGGATTCAATAACTTCATCTTGTTATGGCAGAATATGATACACATTTATAACCTCACATTTTTGACAAAGAATACAGATCTATTGGGAAATATGGAAAAAAATGAAGAAGTTAGAAACTCTGAAAACTGATGTGGGCATGCACTAATTTAAGTTTTTACCCTAATAAGTTGAAGTCTTGATCAGGAAGAGAATAGCAAGATTTTAAATGCAAGAAGTTGTCTGGTTGAAGGGTTTGCTTTTTTGGTTTCTGTTCGCATACAAAGTAGTATGCTGGAGAAATTAGTTTCAAGGTAAATGAAAAAAAGACCATTGTTTACTGTATGTTGGACTTAAGATTATAATTTGGAAAATTCCAAGATTTACTCTGGACACACTTCCTTTGAAATCTTATAACTACTTAAAGACCACATTAAAGAATGGAAAAATATCTTTAATCTTTGAAAGCCATTTCTTCTTGACACAAACAGAAATTATTAGAGATAAACATGTCTGTAGTGGATTGTTTAAAATTGGTGCTTCTGCCAGGATATAGGTGATGACTCTTATGGCCAATCCTGTTGTATTTGCCATTTCTAAGAGATTAACTACCAAAACCAAGAATTTCTTTTCCTTAATCCTGAGTGTAATACAAGACACTTCTGAATAACACTAGTGGATAATGCGTTACAGTATTTTTTCCTTCTTTGAAGGTGTTAAAATATACCATGGAACATAAAGGGAGCATGTAATCAACATTTTTTCATGCAATAAGTCACAGAGGAACACTTCTGACTAAAGCCTGAATGATTCTGCTCTTAGAACTGAACTTGCACATGACAAAATACTGTGTGTTAGCTGATGGGACTACACAAGCAAAAAATTTATAAAAGCTAAATATTTTGCTTAACAAATATTGTTGAAATGAGAGTAACAATAAAATAAGATCAACATGTTAAGATCTTTCAGGGAGTCTAGGTTTTGACTTCACAGTGGTTCAGTACAAAAAAAGCTACTCACCTCAATTTTATTTAGTCAAAGCTATTTTATTTTAGTAGTGTATTACTGAAAGCAAAACCAAAACAAGCCTGGGTAATGGTATGGCAATCTAAGGAAGCAAATATGAAAAAGTTCAAATACTGTTTGGAACAACTATATGTGAATAACTGATGCCTCATTTTTTTCTAGCATTGGAGTACTCTTTTCTGCTCCTTAATAGAAATAACCAGCAGAATTAAAAGGAAGTTTTAAGAACAGATATGCAGAGGAAGAATTGTTTGTTTTTGTCATGTTACTTAGAGCACATCTTTTATAAGCTATGAAGAAGAAACCCAAAAAGACTACTAGAGGGGTTTTGATAATGTTATCCCTGTGAAAACTAAGGAAAATAATTGTTAAATTTCAGTATGGAAACCTCAACTCTCTCATCAGAAAAAACAAAATTGGAGCACTATTTGAAGAATTCTGCAACAGGAATATGAATAATTTACAACACTTTTCAGGAATAAAATGATTTATCGGATAATATATGGCAGAAAAGCAAAACCATAAAAGCTGAAATTCAGCTGACACTGAAATTCACACACCAGGATTGCATCCGGCTCATATCAGTTCAAAATACCATTAGGGCTAGAAAAGAGAATACTTCTGTGTTGGAACTTGAAATATGATAAGCACTCTAGAAATACGCACTGTAGAGACACAGAAGCTTTTTCCTAGGGGCAGTGCACATAAAGATTTTGGAGAATGGTTTCATAACGATCTGATAAAAGTGCAAGTTTCTAGTGTTGAGGAATATTATTATTTAATGCTCTTATTTAATAGTGAGTTTAAGTACATTTCAGCAAGTAGTCTGAACACTAACATTATCTATCTCAATCTTAAGTGCATAATGGAAACTTTTTTTAAAAGTCAAGATTGTAATTCAGTCAAAAAAAAAAATCAAAAACCAAATGAAGAAATCCTAAAATACTTTGAGGTAGGATGTGACTGGAGTTTGCAGAAAAATATTTAAAATTATAAATTTGTTATTTACTTTAAGATAGTGGTACATAAACATAAATCTATAGTTGTGCTGAAAGACTGACATTTGACAGCTGGATTCAGTAAAAGGATCAAAATTTTTGCAGAATTAAGCCATAGTGTGTACTTTTTTATTTCTTGTCTCTGCCTTGTTTATCTAATTTCTGTGCAGTGTCACTCAATATTATTTTTCCTGAAAGATTATTTATTCCTGCCATCCTACCCCTACTTTGGATTGAAATGTAAATGAACCATGTACTTCTTTTTAGTTTCAAGTTCAGCAAACTTGAGATAAACTGATTGTAAATAAATTAAAAATTATTGCACTGTTCAGTGTAGTGATCAAAAGACATAATGATCTATATATGCAGATGTGCAGTTTTCCATGCCCACCTCAGTCATGTAATTTTTCAGGCTATTGGATAGGTCACTGATAATTAAGGCATGACAGATTTTAAAGCTGCATGTAAAATGCAATCTAGAAAATTATGCGTTTTGACCTAATAGTGTTACATGCTGCTTTATCATTTTAAATGTTTTTGTTGTATAGCAAATGGACATAAATGAGCAATTTAACAATACATTGAAATATTTTGTGCATGATGGTTTATTTCTTCTGTAAATTGAAATATCGGAAATGTTTCTACTCCACATTTTCAAAAGTCACAAGTGATTTATTTTAGCTCCTATTTAAAAAGCTAAAAATCAACATTATATTTTTGAGTGATATGAGGATGCAGCAAAATGCCTGTTTAAGCCATATCAGCAGTTTCACAGATTTGGCTGATATTTGCAGTCTTCTGTGTCTCTCCTGTTTATTTTATATCTTAATTGATATAATTGGAATATACTATGGAAAACTGCAGAATTCTGTTTATGAAGTCTGATTAAGATTATTGATTATAGAATGGGTTTGGTTTGAAGGAATCTTCAAAATCATCTAATTTCAATTCCCCTGCTATGGGCAGGCACCCAGGTTGCTCAAAGCCCCATCTAACCTGGCCTTGAGCACTCCCAGGAACGGGACACTGACAACTTCTCTGGGCAATCTGTGCCAGTGCCTCACCACCCTCACAATGTAGAGTTTCTTTCAAATATCTAAACTAAACCTACTCTTAGTTTGAAGCCACTGCCTCTTGTTCTATCACTACATGCCCTTATAAACAGCTCCTCTTCAGATTACTTTTAGGCCCTTGCTGGGGACCCCACACTGGACACAGCACTCCAGGTGGGCTCTCACCATAGGAGAGTAGAGGGGCAGAATCCCCTCCCTGGCCCTGCTGGCCACGATGCTTCTGATACAGCCCAGGATACAATTTGCTTTCTGGTGTAGGAGTGCCAGTTCCTGTCCAGCCTCCCATCCACCAGCACCACCAAGTCCCTGCAGAGCTGCTCTGTATTTGTTCAACCCTCAGCCTGTGCTGACTCTGCAGTTTGCCCTGACTCAGGTACAGCAGAGTGCAGTTGGTCTTGTTGAACATCATGATTCCTTTGGCACAATTCTCAAGATTGGCCAGATCCCTATGGATGGTATTCCATGCTTGAGATGTGTCAGTTGCACCCCTCAGCTTGGGATCATCCACAAATTTGCTGAAGGTGCACTTTGTCCCTTTTTTTCTATGCCACTGATGGAGATATTAAATAACACTGGTCCCAAAACACACTCCTGAGGGACACCTGTCATCACTGACATCCATCTGGACTCTGAGCCATTGTCATCAATGTTTTGTATGGATGTGCACCAAGTTAGTATTTGCACTTAATATATGGAGCCTTTTGCTTCTTTGCTGCTTTTTTGCTTTTTTCCTTCAGACCAGTCTTTAGAAGCAGCTCAAAAATGGAATAGTTCAGAGCTAGCAGAAGAGAGCTGTTGCTGTAAAGACTCTATTTCTGACCTCCATTCTAACCAACAAGCTGTCTCCACTTAAGGGAAATCTGTTTTGTCAAGGAGAGACTGTCAACAAATTGATTAAATCTAGTAATGAGGTTGCCATCAGGTTGCCGATCAAGAAAGGAAGAGGAATGGAAAAACGGACTGGAAAAGGATCTGTTTGATTGTCAGTCATATTCAGCAGTTAAGGCTGAGGAACACTATCTGCATCGAGAAGAGAGCTGGGGAAGGATCCCCAGAACAGTCACAACCAGTGACTCAACATTCTGTTGTGCATGAAGCCCTTTGCTCTGTAAGGGTCGTCCATTTTTGCCATCAGGTGAAACAGAATAAACGTGTTCCTCCATAGCAACCCTTCAAATGGCTACTGCAAGGTACTCTACCATATTTACCCTTCTAGTCTTGTATTATTCATTAGCTTTCCAGGTAATACTAGGTAGTTGTTTGGTTTGGGTCAGGTTGGTGCTAAGTGCTGTTGGAAGTATTTTATAATTATGTTCATTTCTGTATGTCTTAAGCTACTGCCTTCTTTGTTCTAATTCTTACATATAAATTATGTTTTCTGTCTTGGGTTATGGAACCAAAAAATGTGTATTCTATTTCATCTGTTGAAAACAGTTGGGGAAATGTAGCTTTTTTTCTTTATCTCTTGTAACTGCGGGAGGAGGGGGGTGGATGCTTTCTGATAATGGCCCAGCTCTTAAAACCGGGTGGGGCAGTGTTTCTTCTCTCTTTCATCACTCATTTTCCCCTCCTCCCTTCCCCCCCCCTTCCCCCCCCCC
>VZUI01049949.1:0-61917 GCA_013401135.1 Cettia cetti
TTTTTTTTTTTTTTTTTTTTTTTTTTTTTTTTTTTTTTTTTTTTTTTTTTTTTTTTTTTTTTTTTTTTTTTTTCCAGCCAGTAGCAAATAGAGGCAAATTGAAAATCTTTTCAAGCAGACAAGGATTACAGAATCGGCAGGGTTGGAGAAATCAAAGCCTGACACTTTGGCAAGGTTTCCAGCTGTTTGTATCCAGTTTGCTCCATTCCCCTGGGTGGCAGCGGAGCCGTTCCGATGCTGGCTGGGCCCCCGCGCCGTTCCTGCGGCCTGTGGGTGGTTCCCCCTTGGCAGAAGGCAAAGCCTGTTCCGCGCAGCCCCGCATCCCAGGCGCATTCCTCGGGAGCCGGCCGCTCCGATCCTCTTATTTACGATGGAAAAATAACCAAATCCAAAAGTGGGAGGGGACATGAAGAAAAGGGGTTGGGGCCCTGAGGAATTAGGTCTGGGCTAATAGAAAATTTATGTTTTAATTAGGAAAACCCGGCAACTGGGAAGATTTTTATTACAGTGATGGCTATTATAAACCTGGGGTTTATACTTGGGGTGCATTCAAATTTTGTTTTGTAACTCTGGTTTTATATAAGTCAGTCTTAAAGCTACCAGATTCTATGACCTTTTTTAGGAAAAGAAACAGCAAACCATTTTAACTTCAAGTTGTACATACCCTCCCTGTTGGTAGAACAACATGAGTTGGGGGAATGTTTTCTTTACTGCTTGGCTTCTTGCAATGGTAGTGTTCTCATTCACAATGGAAAAGGCCAGAATATATATATATATATTTTTTTTTCCTTTTTCATGAAATCTGAGAGGTTGATTAACCACAGCCAGAGGAGAGTGGACTGTTTCCCCAGGGTATGGAAGAACTACATTTAATCCTATCCTTGAACTGAACCTAGAGCTGCCTGTTTTGGGTACCTACCACTTATTATTTCACAAACTGAGAGAGAAAAGAATGAGATCACTTGGGCTCAAGGGAAGTAACCAGAGATACCAGTCCAGATCTGAACTTTTCCAAGGAAGAAAACAGCACCAAAACTGAATGTTCCTGGAAAAAAAGAATTGGTTCCAGTTGGCATGAGCCTCTTCTACAAATTCAGAAAAAGCATTTAGTCAAAACCCTGGTGGGTTGGCCCTTTTTTTTGTAGGTGTAATATGTATTTGACATATTTTCTTGTGTCTAACTTGGTCACAATTGAACAGAGCACAAGAAATTAGTACATAGTTTTGATTTAAAGGCTAGTGATGGGATAGGTATAACTGGTTAAATTAATTTTACTCCACTAATAGAGAGAGGAACTGAAAATGTTTCAATACATCCAAACAAGTGACCCCTTCAGTTCTTCTCTGAGAACAGATATACTGCATTTGTGGACTGTGTCTGCATCAAAATTCTTGAGGGTTTCCAGAGTGCAGGGAAAATGCTGTGCTTCCTACTGTGTGGATCTGATCCTAGATCTTTTGTAAGCAGTAAAGCAACAAAAATCAATGATGAAAGCTGCTAGATCAGCCCCATGTGTCAGTGCCTTAAACTCAAGCAGAAACAACTGGCAAGGATGGTTTTGGAGCTAACTGGGAAGGAAAGAGAAGAAGGTGCATGTTGAGGAGTTGGCTGCCAAAATGCTGATAATGGATAATTTTTGCTTTGGTTAGGCACTTCTTACCCATTTTTTTTTTTATGATTCTTAGGAAGCTGCTTTGCTAGAGATGCCACTTGTTCACATCAATGCTGTCCATGCAGCACAGACCACCACAGCATGTTTGTAAGTGAAATTCTTGTTGGAGATTTTGTTCAGGGAAACCATGACTACTGTTGCCTTCCAACCAGGCCTGAAATTTCACACAGACTTTTGAACAGCTGTGTAGATAATGAAAAAAAGTCCTTCCATCTTTGTTAGCTTTGAGAAGCTGGCATATATCTTGGAGGATACACATTCATCCTGATAAAGATGATGTTAGAGGTAACAATGTCTTGCCTGGAAATAACACTTCAAGGTTCACCTTTTTTGAATTCTATGTTGCATATAAGAACCTCATATCTGGCATTCACTTACACTGCAGCTGTTTCACTTACAGGAAAGAAAACTGAAGTATAACTTATGGAATGGCTGGGTCCACTATGAGAGTTGTTTTCCTTCTAAACAGGCTGGTAGCAGTTAAATCATAATAAATAATATAACCATCATAATGTGGCGATGATTTGGATACAAGTGCAATACAGATTTAAATGTGCCTTGTGGTTAATTTCTAAAACTAATTGCTTCCATGTAAAGTATGGTACATAAGTAGATGTTTTTTAGGACATACTTGGGGAAATGAATATAGAAATAGGGAATATGGAGTATAAAGAGCATGTTTGAGGGGTGACTCTCTGGACTTGTTTTTCCATGAAGAGAAGATCATCAGCATCTTGTCAGTGTAAGAAAAGCAGACAATAGACTCTAAGCTGTTTTTGTCCTGTGGTTTGGCTGCTTTGAATTTTGTGGCAAGAAAAGGCTTCTAGATCATATCCTAAAGGGCGGTTACATCATGTTCCCTAATTTCTCTGCTTGGTCCCATTTGGTTATCTTGCAATAAGGATCGTAAGGGCTTCAATTCAGATGGAAAAAAATATTCCTGGATAACAAAGAAGCAAATGACTCATTGATCTTCCTCAGTTTTCCTTGGCTATTGATTGTGTCCTGAAGCCACAATGTTGAGACCCATCTTCACATAACCTGTCTGTGAGAGTGGGGAGATGCCACAGCCTGTACTGCAGTCCAGTCATACCACAAATCAAAACAACAATAATCTCCTGCTCCTCTAGAAAAGAGTGAGGTTGTAATTTTGAGCTGTCAGTGCCCTCCTGTACTGCAGGCTGGGCTGGGACCTTACCTTAGACAACCTTCCTCCCAAAATTTGAAGTATGAGTGCAAAACCTTCCTTGGATTCACAGTGGGATATTGTAGTGGAGTTCTGTCTGGTGTTGCCACACAGGTGTGCCTGGCCCTCCCATGTAGTGGGCAGTGTTGGGATGTTAAGCTGGATCTGCTGGGGAGCAGTGGGGGTGCCACTGCAGGCAGCTGTTGTTCAGCCTTTCCTCAGGGTGAGGGAAGAGCAAGTAATTTAGGACTGAGATGACAGGGAGTTCTTCTGTACTTGAGGGTTGCTTATGGGCCAGCTGGAAGCAGCTCCCTTAGGTTCTGCCCTGTTCCAGCCTGTACATTCAGCCATCCCCCACAGGCAGCCCTGGCCCCTGTGGGTGTAGGAGCAGTTCAGCAGGGCACCACAGCTGCTTTGAGTTCAGTCTGCTGGAAATGAGGTCTCCCACTCTTCCCCAGAGCTAAGTTTGGGGTCATAATGTTGGAAACACCTGACTGTTGGTGGCCCCATAGTGGCTGGCCACTGGGAAACAATGTGAGGAGTTCTGCAGCCTCTGCCAGTGGGAAACCCTGGGAATGTAGGAATTTGATACCAGAAAACATCGTGGGAAGCCCATAACTAATTCTGGGGATGGAGTTTGCTTTGTTCCCTGATTGCTCTCAGGACTTCTCACCCTGTTTTTCTGTGTGAAGTCTGCCTGTTCCGCTGGTGACACTTCATCCCAGACCAGAGCTTCCCTGGATTTAGGTCAAGAAAAGCAGGGATATGGCAGCTGCTGAAGTTAGATCCCCACCATGCCATGACACCAGCAGTGAGCAAGTCCATGGTGAGCTGAATAATGTCACACAGCAGTGTCCCACCAGGGCTGTGGAGCCAGTTCCTGCAGCAGTGAGCAGTGAGACACAGGGGCTTTGTGAGGGCTGGCTGCTGGCATGGCCACCTCCTTCCCACCCTGCAAGCTGCCACTGGTGGTGCCTGCTTTGGGTTACCCTGCTGCTGCCTGGCACTTCTCTGGGGGACTGAGAAGTGCCCCACTGATGAGTGCTGCAGCTGGGATGGATGAGAGATTGTTCTGCGATCTGAACTTTCATCTCTTTTCATGTTTTCTGTAGGAAATCCCCAAAGTAACTTAGCCCCTGGACTGGAGTGTTGCATTTGGTTCAATTCCACTGGTTTGTATTTTTGAGGGGAGTTGGGGGATTAGAGCAGAAACTGAAGGGTTTTCTTGTATGAACTAGTGAGCTCATGGGGAGCTTCACGGACATAATAGATTTGGATCTTGTTTGCCATGTCTAAGCACAGGGCTTTTTTGAAATGAGGAGGTAAAGATGCATTGGAAGGGGTCATATTTACTGGACAATTCTTCCACTTGTTGACAAGCTTGTCCTTTTGACTTTCCTATAATCAGCATGCCAGATCCAAATCTTCTCTAGCCCACCTGTCCTTCTGGGTGATGTTGGGGTTTGCTGGGGTGTAGGTGCTTTGTGTTGCACTGTTATCAAATCTCATGTTCCTCCCCCTGAAGTGTTCCTGTCTGTTTGGATAGCCAAGATTTCAGTTCTGTGCAGTGACAGCCCAAGGACCCCATTTCACTGATTGAGTAGTTTCTGACCAAGGGCTGGAGGTGCTTGTGTGGGTGTCTGAGGTGGGCTCATGCCATTACTGGGTACAGATATTTTCTCTGCAGTGCAGAACACCCCTAAGCATTTTTAGTTAACTGCTTCCTGTCACTGACTGCACACAAACACACACACGAGTCTGCTGTTATGTTTTTTTATGAAAGTCACTTTTTGGATTCCCAGCTTAACAAAAACACCATCCTTTGATAGGCTCTTAACAGAGCAAACGCTGTTAGTGAAAGCACATGTATGCAAAGAACTCCCTTCCTTCCTGCTCAGTTGTTAAACCTGGTAACTCAAAATCCAGCCACCTCATTTCATATTTTTCTAAAGATGAGGAGGGAGGTGACTGTACTTTAATTTCAAAAAATGCTATTGTGTAGAGCATTTGGCACCTTTGAATGTTCAAACACTTCTCTGCTAATGAAGGGCTGGAGGAATCAATGAAATATCTTGTTGTTTGCATCTTCCTTGCTGTCAGACAAGCTTTCACATGAGGGATATCACACCATTAGAGCACACTGTCCCTTCATGTGGTCAAATCCCAAAGAGGATATTATAAATTTACTGTTGTATATTGATGAAATTATTGAGTGACAGAGGTAAGAAGTGACTTCTGTTTTTTGTGGTGGAGAAAGAAGTGAAGGAGGTAGACTTTGACCATTACTGAGGAATGAATACCTGCTGGGCTTACATAGATGACATAGCTGGCTGCAGGGTATTTACTGGAAGAGGATTTGGTGTCTGACAAGCAGGCAAGATGTTTAACTACCAGAAAAGCCCCATGTATCCTAAAATGATTACTTATTTACCCACCCCACAAATAACTCACTTTGTTCCTCTACAGGAAGAAATTACTGTGATAAAGATATCTGTATTCACTGCATGGGATTTATAACTCTCATGGGAAAAAATAGGCCTAGATAAGCTTTCTGCAGGTTTAGGTACATGTAGGCCTAGATAAGCTTTCTGCAGGTTTAGGTACATTTCATGGAAAATGATCCAGTTTAGTATTGAGGTATCATATCATGGTGCCCCTTTTCTGGCACCAAGTATAGGCTGGAAGTTCAAAAAATGCCTTAAAACAAATAAAAATTCCTTTGAGATATTTCTGGAAAAAAAAATGAGGAGAAAAGAAAGATACTTAAGGAACCAGAAAGCAAAGCAGAAAGAGAAAGAAAACCAGTGGCCTTTATGTGGCTTTCAGAATCGCCTTTTCACTCTTTGAATTGTCTCAATTTTTTTTTTAATAAAACGTGCCTCAATCCTAAAGCCACACAATCAACAGTCCTCCAGTCATCTTTTATAGTGAAATGGCAGTCATAGCAAGATTAAGGTTGTTTAATATTATCCCTTTTTAATTTATTTACTATCCATTATCAAATAGTCTGTTGTTTAAAACAGAATTGCAGCTCTGACCCATATTTTTCTCTTGGATGGAGTTAACTGTTCAGGGTGAAATAAAACTCCACCAATTGAGTTTTGTACTTCAGATTAAAACAGGAAAGAGCAACACTGAATCCCCTCAAACCTTTGCCCTCTCAAAATCACTAGCAGGTGTAGAAAGCTGACTCAAATGTTGGGTTTGACCCAGAAAGCTGACTCAGGTGGAATTGCTGAAGGTCAAAGCCTTTGCCAGGATGCCACCTGCATGAGCAGCATTAATTAGATGTTCTGTCTTGTGTGAATTACTCAACTCGTTTGCTGGTATTAAAATGTAGGTGTTGAGATGGCTATCACTGATACCACCAGTGTGGGAAGTTCTTTGAATATAAAGACTGGATCTGCAAAATTGAAATTCACAGCAGCAAATTTTAGATTTCCAACAACCCTCCCTAGTTCTCAGGAAATAAGGAATCAAGTTTTTTAAAGCTGAAATTCAACAGAAAAAAAAAAAAAAACCTTTCATGAAGCAGCCAGAAGCATTTATTTGTGTTGTTCCTTGACACTTTTTATTTACAGCTGGTCCCTTCCAAAGCACCTTGGAGACAGCAGATACCTAAATGTGAGCTGGTCTCTGAGGTCTGAGGTACATCAAGCACATTGACAATTATGTAATTGTGACTGTTTTGTACAAGTTTGCTTTGTCATCAGATACTGTAATATGAGCACAAAACACCACCTATTCTCAGAAGGTACAGGGTGTGTAAAGACAAGCACCTAAGATAAGATAAGCAAGACAATAAATAAATGTCATTAGAAAATACATGTCCATCAAATACACCAAAATAATATTGTTCTTTAAAGTGCACCCCTCAGTCCTGACTGTTGTTCAGATTGGTTCATTGTTCAGAAATCCTTGAATATTCCATAGACCAGAGGCTGAGGTTCGACTGACCATTGCACAGAAAGGAGTGCAGGGTCTAAATAAATCTCAAATGCTTTTAAAATACCAAGGATCTAATCATGCTTCATTTCCTTTGGTACATACTTGAATTTTCTTTCTCATCCTACTGGTTCCAGTAAGAATCTCAGTTCTTGGTGTGAATATTCTTTGTACCCTGTTTATTTCTTGTACAGGTTAAAAATCTGTTGTCTTTACACAACTTTTACTGCATCAGAGTTACTGTCAGAAGGAAAGGGAAGGATATTTCAACACACATTAAAATAAGTGTTACGTTTTTTCCAAATTTAAACATATGCCAAAGACTCTGCAATTTACTAAATTACTATGAGTTAATTCTAGCCAATTTTTATTTGAATAAATTTTGAAACTATTTTAGTTTTATAGTAGCATGCTATGAACACTAAGTGCATAAGCATGTGAAATTCTTCAGCTCTGACAGGACAATCCTTTTAGCTGAAGAAATTGATCATTCAATTTTTAATTTTTTCCCCATTCTTCTTACCAAGCATTTAACAACATGCAGGCCTTAATAAATGACAGAGACAAACATCTGTCCTTAAATAGCAGCAATTTCTTCTGCCAATAAAATTGGTTTTCTTCCCCTGCATTAAGCCATGAGTTGGCAACACAAGGGCTGGGCAAGCAGAAGACAGCACACAGAGAGACCCCCATTTATTGAGACTGGGGTTTACCATCTGGTTTTCTGCTCCTACTACAACATGAGTCCTAATAATAGTAGTGGGGAGTGGTGTGCACTCAAAACACAGAAAGAACACAATGTCCTTTCTCTAGCTGATCAGGTCTTGTAATTTTTTTTAATAGTATTTTAAAATACTCAATCCCTTTTTAGGAGGATGTATGTTCTTTGCCTCTTTAATTGCTCTTATTTTGCAAAGTTGAGTGAGAACAAGTCCTATGGCTTAGGTCACACTCATCTGGATATTATTTCCTAATGCTTCTGACAAACAAATTAGTGAGCGCCCCCCTAGAGAAAAAATGAACAAGGATTCCCAGTTCACTATGCATTTGTTGAACTAATGGCTATGTTTGCTTTGGTTTTCCTTTTTTGGGCAAGGCCTTCAGAGGTGATACTACTGATCTGAATTCTGTGTGCCATTGAAATGGTGGTTCTGGCCACTTCACTTGCCAGTTGTTTCAGCTGCTTAGCAGCTGTGACAATGGTCCATCAGATCCTCGGTGTCTCTGAAGGGTTTTGAAAATTTAGTGGTTCATGCCTGTCAGCCATACCAGACATGCTTTAGTACCTGCTGGTCTTTCTAGTTGCAATATCCTCCAAAAGAAAACAAGAGTTTATCTGTATTTTTTTAAAAAGCCCAGCCTGCAGTACACCTATCTTCTGCAGGCATGTTTTGGATTTTAGCATCTTAGCACAGAGCTCTTCCTTTTATCTCCTCTCTAATCTCTAGAATTGGGCTGTTTCTTACCTCTTGTCCTCCCTTCCACTCATCATGGTTTCCTTTTCTATGTTTTCTGACCATTAAAAATATTAATTTTATTAAATTAATTCTAAGACTTTGTATGCAATCAGTGGTACTTTTCTTTCTGAACAGTTTTGAGTAAACTTGTAGTAAGTACACATATGATGTGTTAGTATATATTAACTTTTATATATTAACATATATTAACTTATATTTCTCCAAATGAAGCGTGATCACTTTTGATTTGCAGTTTTATTAGTGAAAAGTACGTTTACTGATACACTGTTAGGATTTTACGTTTCTGTGTGAATGAACCTGAGATTACATGAGAACTTAGGATAAATCTTGAAATACAGGCATAAATCAGAGCATATTTCCTTTAAAGCCTAGAAGGAGTGGATGAATATCCTAACATGGGTACGGGGACTGTGACACATTTGACCTGGTTTGGGAAACCAAAGGTTTCTGCTTACAGCTCAGGATCATCAAAAGCAGGTTTTCCACCCAGGGCCTCCTTGTGCTCCTTCACCTTTCCCAGAGAATGGTGAGGGGAGAAACTGGCATTTGTAACTGTGGACCAGCTCCCACAGTGCAGCCACATTATCTAATTTTCTTGATCAGAGCTGCAGCCAAACCCGCTGCTCTCTACCTCAGTGGGGCAGGAACTCTGTTTGCTGCCATCCCTATCCAGAGCAGTCTGGTAGCAGCAACAGTTTTCTGGAGAAAACTCTGTGGTACAAGCAGGGCTGTCCCAGTGGGAACAAGGCTGCCCAGCCATGAGGTGTGCAGCTGCGTGCAGGGAACCAATCCCTGAGGCCTGGGGGATGTATTGATGAAACAGCCAAGGAGGACATACAGAAAGCACCTTCCTCAGTGCTTCTTTCTGTACATGTCCCCAGGGTTAGCATCCTGGAAGCAGCAAAAGAGAGTACACCAAGGGCTTGTCCTGCTGTAGTGTATTTCGTAGGAAAAGAAGGATAAAATAAAACAGACAACAATAATTGCAAAATATCCCTGCTCTAAAATGAGGCAAACTGCCAGAGAGCTCTTATGCAAAAAAAAAAATCAAAAAAAAAATCTGGAGATTCAGCTCTCCCACATAAACAGCTTCCTTTCAAAGTCAGAGTCCAGGGTGAATAGGCACACAATCCATATACATTCTGCTCCCTGCTGCTCTTGCCCAGCAGGTTTTAGCTATCATATATGTGCCCCCAAATCAGTGTCAGCATCATTTCTGTCATAGCCACCACCAAATAGTGCAAGCTTGAAGTTTGGCAGAATTTAGCACAATCTGTTTGGTTTGAGTAATTAGTTACCCTTTCCCAGTTCTGTCTTCCCATGCAGGAGGAAAGGAATTGTTATCAGGTGATGCTTGCCAGACCACAGGGTGCCCTCTGACAAGCAGGACTTCAGCTCCATTAAACATCCCCACGCCCTCTGAACAGAAAACTCAGTGTTCTGTATTCTTATGGCTTGGAACAAGCAATTATTTCCTCACAAGCAAATATTTCCTCCTGTACATTTCTGAAGTGATCTCTCTCGCACAACACCACTATGCATTCAGGCAGTTCACTCTAATTATCGCTTTGTAACATTTTGCATCTGCTTCTATTAAGTCACTGAAGTTGCTAGTATGTTTTTTTGAGTTGTTTTATTTTTAAACAACTTGTCTGTGTCTGTCTGTCAACAGCTGCATTCTTCATTTTGCACATTTTGAATGCACTAATTTTCTACAGTGTGTCTTGATACTGCAGCTCAGCTCCAAACTGGAACCCACAGCAATCCTTTGACAGACTGTCTGTTAGGCTTTCAGGTCATCCCTAATTTCAGGTTTTCTTCCAGACTCATAGAATTTGGTTTTGAATAAGAAATAATACAATTTAAGCCCTCACAGAAGTGTAACAACTGCTAGTGGAACTTGCACAGGGTTTTCTCAGTGGGCCAAAGAGCTCTCCAGCCACAGCCAGAAGCAGGCTGGAACACGTGGGTGAGATGTTTGAATCCTTGGAGTTAGCTGATGTCACCCACTCCAAGGTGGGGGTCAGTCGTTTCTCCCGGGCAGTAAGCAATAGCACAAGAGGAAAGGACCACAAATCATACTGGGGAGGTTTAAATTGGATATTAGGAAAAATTTCTTCACTGAAAGGGTTGTCAAGCATTGCAACAGGCTGCCTGGGGAAGTGGAGGTATTTAAGGGTTGTGTAGATGTGGCACTTAGGGACATGGTTTAGTGGTGGGCTTAGCACTGCTGCTTTAACAGCTGGACTCATTGGTCTCAGAGGCTGTTTCCAACCTTAATGATTCTATTGTGGGTTCCATCCCATTTGTAGTAAAATAATGGAAGTCGAAAAAACCCACAGAATAAAAGTATAATACTTTAAAAAGTGTATTGGGAGTTTATTTTTATAGTTCCAAATTAAATGCATTTTCTATGAAATGTTTCAATCATTTTTAAAAATAACAGAGCTGTATCCAATGGAAAAACTGTTGCTTAATATATCTCTGAGGCAATCTCTCTTGAAAACAGTCTACTGAAAAATTTCTGATGTTCGTGTTCACAGATTTTGTCCTGATTTCTTTCTTTCTGGGGTTCATCAGTGCATTTTCTTAAGTGTGAATTTGTTAGATTTAGTGGGTTCTTTCTAAGTTGTACCAGTAATCATCTCAGATGGTGCTACACTGCCACAAACCCAGGCAGACTGGCATGCAGTAACAGTGGCGTGCTGAGACTGGCTGAAGTGCCCAAATGGATGAGGACACCTGTACACTCCATTATTCTTCTGTTGATGTTTGAAAACATTCAAGTCACCAATTAAGCAATTAGATATGTATCAGTATTTGCTTGGTCTTATCTTCCTGATAAAATACCTGGGTGGTACCAGTTTGGACAAAACTCAGGGATTAAGTATCTCAGGTGAAAAAGCTGAAGTTGATATAACTGAGGCAGTGACATTCTTTCATGTTGCACTGTGTCACTGTGTTAATGCTGACAGCAGCAGCCAGCACTCTTACAGTACTCTAAGCAGTGAGGCACACGAAGCAAAACTCCAGTGCTGTTGCTATGCTTCATAATTTTCAGCCACTCACAGGACACAGGCACCTCAGTTTTGAGATTCAGCTTTGGTAAAGCATGATTTTGAGACTGCTAGGCAGCAAAGGTGTGAGTTGCCCTGTATTGGTGGGATTCCATGCTGTTCATGACTGGGGGTCACAAAGCCTGCCCTGTCCCTGACAGGTGGTGTGTCCAGAAACTGAGACAGGCCATGTCTCTGGGACAGAGAGGGTTAAGCCACTTTGAGCAAAGGCTTGATTATTGTCTTTTCTTCCTCGAATGGGAATGAGAGAAAGAAACAAAAGTAAGATACAGAAAAAGCTGTTGTGAAACAAGCCCATTGCTGTTCTCTGAAAAACAAGTATGTGAGGATTCATTTTTAGAGGCGTGCTGAAGCAGCGGGGCACTGGAGGGTGGCCACAGCCACTCTTCCTCCAGGGGCTGTCACTGCCCTGCCAGTGCCAAGGACTAAAAGTGTCTGACTTCTTAGAAGAGGACGTGGTCCTGACCACAAAAAGATGTCTGCTGTACCAAACCACAAGCTATTTCCCACTCCAAGGCAAAATCTTTAATCGTAGCTGTTCCTGCAGTCATCGGGGGGTGGCTGATGTATGAAGAGGACTCCTTTCTGTCAGCATATCGAGGGGTTGGGAGGTGTCTGCCATCTCAGACAGGTGTTTGTCAGTGTAAATGAACATTCTTTTCATGGCCAACTGAAAGGTGAATTTTCAGCTGACAACTGAAAAGTTAAGAAAAGGAAAAGCATCTAGAGAAAACAGCTGCTAATAAGTTTCTATGGTTCATAGCAGTGTTGACAAATTTTACCACAGACAACGAGTCTATTGATTCTGGCAGCACTCCATGACCATCAAGAAAGTAGTAATTACATAAAGTTTTGGCATTGATTTATTAAGGGATTGTTTTTTAGTGTTTGGACATCCAGAAAAGCAAGGGACTGCACTTCTTGAAGCTGGAGGAATGGTATGAAACTGCACTGTATTGCTCTCACATGGTTGCCAGTGTGTGCATCTTAGCATAAAGCTCCAGAAGTTTCTTGCAAGTGCACCAAAATGTGCTGCTAAATGGAAGTCTAAAAATATTAATTACAGATTTGAAATAGTGCCAGGTAAGACCACAAAAAAGAATTTGGGGCATAGGGAGCTGTGAACTTTTGTGTTTCCTTGTATGTATATATATATATATATATGTATTTTGAAAGCTGTTAAATGAAATCACACTCCATTAGGCAAATTCTTTGAGAACAGAGGAAGATGTATGTCTTTGAAAAAAAATGTGTTTGTGAGCTTGCTACATCACAGCTTTTAAAATTACTTTTATTCTGAAAGTGCTAAAATCCATAAACTTTAAATGAGACTTTTCAAAACAGGTTTCAACCTTTTGAATCCAATTGCAACATGTTTTATTTTAATACACAAACTGAAACATAAAATGATGACAACAATTATTCCTGGAAGGTATTAAGAAGTTGATCTGTATGCATAAATTGAATTATGGCTCTGGCAAATGTGCAGTATAAGCAAACAGATACAGTATAAACACTTCATACTCCTCTAACATCTACTGCCAAGGTCCTCTAAGCATTTTAAATCAGTTCAGACTGTTGCTGTGAGATAGCCTGCCTGTACTTGATTACATATGCACAAAAATAGGAAGATTAAAGGAAGTGTCAAGGGGACAAAAGTGATTTCTTGAAAAACTTAGCAAGGGAAGGCCAGAAGCGAAGGTAGTGAAGATGGCACCAGCTGCGGTCTCAAGGACTGGCTGTTCAAATTCCTGAGTGACACAGAGAAACCATAGGGGAACCCAGCTGCCAAGAACTCATTTCAACAGCACATTTGTGAAGTGCAATTTTGCAAAAGACTTATAAACTGACCACACTGGGCAGGTTTTCCTGGGATTAGCAAAAGAATTGGTCTTGCCATGAAAACTGCTCCTCTGCCAGACCTGATGTTCTGCTACAAAGTGTAGTTTTCCTCATGGAATAGATGTTACAGCGTTCCTTGGATATTAGTGTTGTTAAATAACAACAATAACCACAAGGAAGCAGCTCTTCATCATGGAAAATTTCAATATTTGCACAGAGCAAGGCTTGCTGCAGTGAAAATCAATGTTAGAGTACCAGGGATGAAGCAACCAAGCAATAGTGTGTGTTGTGTCCTCCAGCCACCCCAGGGACAGAGGAGTGTGTGTTTTGTTGCTATGCCAGCTACTAGTCAGCACTGAAAACTCACTGCTCATCCACAACTGTGTGCTTTTAGTAAGTAATGAAAGTAAACTAAAAAACTAATGGGAAGGTGTATCATAAAGTGAGGTTGCCATTTTGACCCAGATGAATGCTGGGGGGGTAAGTGCTTTCAAGACTTGGAGAAACACCCATCTTGCAGTAATAAGGAACCACCAAACCTAGTGGCCTGGACTGTCAAAGCCTCTTCTGTAAAAGTTATTGTGTCATGTAACTCCATGTTGATCTCGTTGCTGGACTCCAGGACTTAATCAGAAAATAGAGACTATCACCTAGACGCTGAATTTTAATAACATGATCTGCAGGTTGTCAAGAATAAGGCAAATTACCAAATACAACTTTTTACCTTCTGTCTGTATGAGGTTTACCCAGGGTCCATGTGCTGTTGGCAGCAAATGTAGGATGCACTGTGAAGGTCCAGAGCTGGGGAAGAGGTTTTATTTCCATTTTCTCCTATGTCTTTGGAGCCTTTCTCTCTAGGACATCTTCCACAAACCATGTCCAGAGTGCCAGCCATATGAAAAAAAGGGAGATCCTTGGAAACCATATGCAGATGGCCTGAACCAAGCTAAAAGTGGAGAGAAAGAACAGACAGCCTAGGTAGGTGATGAAGCATATAGTCTACAAATCCAGACTGCCTTAAGCTAAAGCAAACAAACCAAGCTGGGGAAAGTTACAATGGTTTAGATTTCCAAAGTACAACAATTTTTATTTTATTTTGAACAATTTTCCCTTAAGGAATGTCCTTTCATTTTAAGTTGAGGAAGGCTGACAACTCATCCTATGAATTTTTCTTTTTAACTTCTGCTGGAAAGAATTTAATTTTTTTTTTTTTTTTTGCTAATCCAGAACATTATTTTCCCCTCTCATATTCATCACCCACCTTTCAGTATGACTCCCTCACCATTTCAGCCCAGTATTTTCTGGTTATTTAGAAAAAAAATAGATTTTCCATAATTGTTCTCTCTCTTTTTTTTTTTTTTTTTTTTTTTTTTTTTTTTTTTAACCTGATCTGATGTGGCAGTTTGTATACTTTAGAATTATAACTTTCTTAAGTGCTCAGATGACATGAAATGGAATTGATGCCTAACTCAAGCTGCTCAGTGCCAAAACACAGTGCTGGAAAGAGAATAGGCATCTCCATGAGACCCATCCCCCTATGGTAGTAATCTGTAAATGTCCAGCTTAAAAGTCTGCACTCCAACAGCTCAGAAAGCTTCCCAATGGCCCCAAGAAAACCTGGAAGTTTGTGGTGAAAGACCTGGCACATTTATGTGTTATTTGATGGGAAGAAGAGACATCCTGACCAGGAGGGTAACGTCCCTGTTGGTCAGAGCAAGAGGCAGAGACTGTGATGGGCAGTAAAAGAAGATTTGTGTTACAGTTAGGTAAAATGTTTTGTACCAATAAGGACAATTCAGCCCTGCTACAGATTGCTGGGGAGAGAGGATCCCATTCAGGAAAGTCTTTATGAATACCCCTCAAAATGGTATGGCTGTTTCATCCTGGGGTTGGATGTCCTTCTCTGGTCCTGTCCAGATTCCTCTCCATATTTTGTTTTCTGTAATTCATAAAAGATTTGTTAGCTGTTTTGTCCTCTTCTGCCATGATTTACCTACAGTGGTAAAATTCAGACTCACTTCTGAAGCAATTTTTCCACCATTTCCTCTGAAACAGCATTCCCTGACTGTTTGCACTCTAAGCCTCTAATCAGAGGAAAAAAAATAACAGCTGAGAGATCAACTATCTAAGATCATATCCACAGGCAGAAGAAATCCTCAGAAGTTATAAGGACCCTGGGCATCTCCTGAAACTATGGCTTTTAGCAGGATCCTGCCTTCACACCTCATCCTTGTAACCATCCTAAATTAGCCTATCCCACCTTTTCCATTTCTGGGAGCACATCTGTTCCAGTCATGCTCAAACCTATCCCACTCTCCACACACAGAGACTCCAAAACCTTGCATTGATTAGCAACTCTCACAAAGGTGGAAACTGTGATGCTTGATCCAGGAGTTTGCTGATGGACATAAGGTCAGTGCACAGGTACGCATGACTGCCAATGACACAGAAGTGACTCCAAGAGGATTTCTAGTAATTCACAGAGTAAAATGACTTGGCCTTTCATGTTTTAATAAAATTTTCCTCTTCCAAACAAGATGTAAAAGTTGTCGCTACATTGTTACAGCTTCACAGAATTTTCTCCTCCAGTGGAAAATACTCCTCTAGAAATATTTTTGCTTTGGTAATAAGTGGTGGTGGAGGTCAGTGCAGGCAGGGCAATGGTGTTGGCTGCAGCCCTGAGAGGAACATTAGAGTATTTTGCTTTTCTGTCACCAGCAAAATGAATCACTGTGGTAAAGTTTGAGATCCATTTGTGCCTATTGCTGGGAACAGGAAGAGGAGCAAGTAAATAAGACTGGATGTGTTATGGCTAGTTGTCTTTCATTCTCTTTGATGACTTGAAAAGACAAATGACTGCTTAGTTTAGGCTATTAGGCATGTTTGTTATACATAAGGATTCATGGACTTTCAGTTATCCTTAAAAAAAAAAACTTCCTAGAATTATAGTGAGGATTAATTAAAATTCTGTGACTGCTCTGAAAGAGGATAGCAGTAAATATTGAGGCACTTGGTAGATGCACTGCTCTCTACATTGGGCTAGTATAATGTTTCCTTATATTAAAGGACAGCACATACTCACAGAAAAGAAATATGGGTAAATAATATGTTAATCAGTGACAAATTTAAGCATAGACACATACATAAATAAAATTTCATAACTTTATGATGGTTTATTACCAAAGCAAAAATATTTCTAGAGGAGTATTTTCCACTGGAGGAGAAAATTCTGTGAAGCTGTAACAACGTAGCGACAACTTTTACACCTTGTTTGGAAGAGGAAAATTTTATTAAAACATGAAAGGCCAAGTCATTTTATTCTGTGAATTACTAGAAACCCAGAAAACAATTAACGATTGTGCTCAAATCCTAAGAAATTACTTGTCTTAGAACTTGTTTAGAGAAATTTATTCACAGAAAGTTCACATTGAACATCACACTCAGTAACTAACTAAATATATTTTTTAACAATGATCACTTATGGCATAGAAAAAGAAACAAGTCAAAAAAAAAAAAAAAGAAAAGAATGTTGCTTTGCACATAAATCTGTTCTGTAGAGCTCCTCTCTGGACCTTTGTGGGGAGACTGATCCCAGCAGGAAAGCAATCTTCTGGAAATTACAGCAAAGGGGAGTGTTTCCCAAATGGGTGGAAAGTCCCATCTTAATGCATAAAGTAGTTACAAATGGGTGACAGCCATGCTTGTAGAATCCTGGGAGTGCTCTTTGGATTTCCTGCTATAAACAGTAGGCATTAAAGACAAGCAAAGTTTAACTTTCTTGATAAACTGAAGCACTGAACTCAGTTGCTCAGAAGGCTGCAAGAGTTCTCTGGCAGAGGCTGTTGTGATTTGTCTAAACTGTATAAATTGAAAAAGCTGTGAAATCACAAGTTTAACAGAGTTCCTGAAACCTTGTGCTAGGACACCTCCAAAAATGTCAAGGAGAGCAGATATTTTAAGGTGAAAAAAGGGTGGAAACTGAAATGTTCTACAGTCTTGCTTAGTGCTCTGTTCTGCTTATTGACTGGAGAAGTGATTTGGTTGAAAGGTGGTGGAGTTTCTTTTTCTTCTTCTCACTGAGTTTCTGAAAGGCCAAATACTTAGCCTGTGGATTTTTAGAGGGAAAACCTTCATGTTTTTCTCAAGAAGCAAGATAAATTGGAAAAACAAGCCTTCCTACAACTGAAACATGAATGTTTAATTCACTCTAAAATTAAGCTGAGCCTTACAACTCTCTGAACTTTCTTCTGGCAGCCGTGCCCCTTGGGGGCTCTCTGAGGTCCTGCTGCCCACCACAGCCCCAGATGCAATCTTAGAGTCACAAAACCTGTGAGATGAAATGTCAGCCCTGCAGTGGTTGGTGCTACAACATGATGTTGGTATACAACATCCAACACCCTCACCCTGCAAATTGAGATTGTAACGGATCTCCTTCCACATGCAGCTTTCCTACATTGGGGAGGATAACTCACAAAATTGTATGTGAATGGCCCAGTGCAGAGCATGGATTTAAGCCCCCTAGACCCACATATAGGAGGAACTTGGAGTGTTAAATGTCATTTATCTCAAGCTTCTCTTTTTGCTTTTTCTAACCTGCCTGGTATAATTTTCAAGGTCTAAAGAAACTGCAAATACAGACATCCCAGCCCGAGATGTGTGTGTGAGGTGTTCCTGTACTGTGCAGCCCTTACAGGACAAATTCTCCCACTGTCTCCTGGTTCTGTGTGGGCATATCCAGGCCCTGCCCAGGTGGTGAGGGTGCCACAGCCCATGAGCACGAGCTGCTCCCCAAGGCAGGAGCAGCAGAGCTGTGCACAGGTTGCTTTCCTGCAAAGCTGCCTGGTGAGCCAGTCCTGACCCAGGCATGCTCACTGCTATGAGCTTCAGCTTCCTTGGCTTGGGAAACACAGGAAAGGCAAGGGGGACAGAGTTATTTTACAGCAATTCCTGCAAACACTATGATTCATTTATTTGTTCTTCTACGAACGCCCTAGCCAGATGACTAAGGCAGATCTGCAGGCTGATGACCCAGAAACAGTACAGCTAAATTTCACATGTGGTGGAAAGCAGAAGTAAGTTAAAAGCCTAGTTTATCTTCCTACTTGCAGTGGTTTACCTCCCAGTACAAGCCCTGGCCTACACCAAAGATATAGCACAGACATTAGTTTAGGTGCTTTTCTCTTTTTTTCTCTCTCTTCCTCATCTCAGGGTAGGGTATCTGAGGTTACCTACACCTGTGACTTTTGGAATTAGCAGCACAAAAGCTCACCACAGCTGCTGGGTCTCTCAGGTGGGAGGGTTGGGATGGCCTATTTCCTTTTCTTGTTGAAGTTCAAGCTGCTGAGATGGAGGCTGCTGGGTTTACTGCACAGTTTCTTCCCCTCAGGTAAGACATTTTTCCTTGCAGGGCAGGTGGACAGGAAAAGGAGTGTCAAGTGTAATAAATCTGTCTTGTCACTTGGGCTGCTGAGCTCCTGCTTGGGAGGCAGAAACCTGTCTCTGCCCTTATTAGAAGATGGATCTGTGAGGTGCCTGCAGTGACTTCTGAGGAACTGAAGATAGACTGGATAAATGTAGGGGGGAAAGTGCTTCTTGTTGCTTCAGGTCTGTTTGTGAAGGACCTTTCTGTGAACAGAAAATATCAAGCTACACTGCAAAGTGGGTGTGAAACAATCTACTGCAGATGAACTGGTGCTAAGATCATGCAAAGGGCTTCAGTATTTTGTTTGAATTTTAAAATTTATTTTGGCTGGAGTGATATTCCCTGGGAGGTTGTCTGTGGTGCCACTGCTGGGCTTGGGCTGCTGGGTTGCTCTCAACCTGTGATTCCGTAGGGCCAGTGAAGCGTTGTACTTCTTGGGATGCTCTGGGTGCTTATGGAACCTGATGTGCCTCATCCCACCACTGCTTGTGGAAACATGTGGCAGGATGCTGTAGAGGGCAGGATTCCCAGCCTGTGTGTGTGTGCATACCTGTAGGAGCCTGCAATCATAAATACACTCAACCTCTTAACTGAAAATCTCCAAATATCTCTGTTCTCTGGTGTTTCTTTTGGAACAATAGCATATTTTTTTAAAAAAAGATGCTTTTATGAAATACAACTTGGAAGTATTAAGCCCCAAGAGCACATGACCTTAGCACTACAAGAAAACCTTAGAGTCCTCAGTCATGTAATCCTGTGTGCAGCATGCAGGGCAAGATGGGAAAGCTCTTCTCATTGTGTTCCTCTGTCCTTGTGACTAGGCAGAATCTGATGTGGAGGTGTTGTACACTGGCCATTACAGGAGCTGCTACCTTTAAAACCCAACACCCTTGTTTGACCCTTAAATAAGTGTAGCCATAATTTCCAGAAAGTGGCCCTGCATAGTTAAAAATTCATACAAAGATCAATATGCCATTTGATTTCTTTAATTTTTCTTAATATTTCCTCAAATATATGAATATTTTCTCATTCTTGTACCATGATACAGGCTGTAAATGTAGAGGTTAGTACAGGTCCCTTATTATATGGTTTGCAATAGGAGAATATTGGCTTCTCTCCATACCACACTAAACAGGTCAGTCTCCATAATCCTTCAGCTGGCTTCCTCACCAGTTTTCCTCACCCTTTTCCAGTCTTGATTCTGCCAGAAAATGAATTCTGTGGAGCACATCAGACCTTTATTCCATACAAAGTTCATAAACCTTTACAGGGTCAAAATTACTAAAAAGCAGTAATTTTGCATGTGTTTTCCTAGTGCTTTCTCTCTCCTAATTAGTTTTTGTTTGTAATTTCTCATGGTTAGCACAGTGTATCCACATTTCCATCATAAATGCTACTGGGAGGATGTACCTCAATACTATTTTTAAATGCTGGGTTTTCCTAGAGCTGGGAAATATCTTAGGTGAGTGACCTTTCCCTGGAGGTGGGCCATGTCAAGGCTTCTTTCCTCAATGAACAGGAGGAATCCAGAAAAATGAAGGCAAGAATCCAAGTAATGTTTGCAGGGAGTGAGAGTGTGTGAAGGAAACCCTCACTCAGCAGTCAGGTTTGATTTAGTTGTTCATACGTGTGGCAAAAAGAAACTTGGCAGAGAGGAGAGAACAAAAATGGATGTGTTTAGCTGCAAATGGGGGTCAAGGAATAAGATTTGGAGGAGGCAAAGAAAGTCACAGAAGGTCAATCACTGATGTCTGTGGAGTGCTGGAACTGCTGGTTGAAAATCAATGTGTTAAATCAGTAGTTTCTGTAGTATCTCTGTGCAGCCTGCTAGGGCGTGTGTTTGCTTGAGGGATGCTGCAGGCCTTGCTGTCACTGTAGTAATAAATGCCAGAAATGCAGTGAAATTCACATTTACTCATATTGTGGTGGAATTGATACTCATTTCATCCTTTCCAACCCAGAGGGTCTTCTCTGATAGCATAACTGGTGTTGTGTCCAAAAGAAACAGCAAGGAGAGCAACTTGCATAGCGCTGGGATGAGACATAGTACAAAGGGGGAAAGGTTTGATCCCTGTTCTGTGTTTTCCCATCACCAGTGACCAGTGTGAGGTCTGGACTGCAAGTGCCCTCCTTCCCAAGAAAGCACATTAAGTTTCTCTGCTATTTCCCTCTTTTACCCTGATGAGTGGTTCATGCAAAGTTGAAAGGTTCGGTGTAGTGGATGGAGCCAGATGCCTTCCATGACACTGTTCTGCTTGGTAACTGGATAAGATTAAAATCCCTATAAAGATTTGAACCTGACTTCCTGCATCACTCCTTGGTGCTCCGAGTGCTAAGGAAAGGGAACTACAATGCCCCCCTTCCTCCTACCGTGCACTCTGAAATTGCTTTTATGGCCTCAAACTCTTGCACACCCAATGACCAATTCTGGAAACAAAAGACTGTGAGCCAAGTAACTTGGTGGTCTTGGGCCTGGGGAGGTGTAGATTGCCAAGGAAATTCATGACTCCCAGTGTGCTCCAAATGCCATGACTAGAAAAAAGTTAGAAGTCCTAAATCGATGCTTGACTTTCCTGCTTTGCTGTTTCTCCTACTCTCTTCTAGGAGGACTGCACTTTTCAGGGGACCAGAGAGATAGCATGTTGAATGAAGATGTGGATTTCTGATCCATGACTTAGAAGAACCTGTTTGAATGTTGGAGACTCCTCTTTGAGGTACCTCAAGTACAGATCAATATATCTAATAACATGTAAAGGCAATCTCCTCATAATCCTGTAGGAAAAAAAAAAAAAAAGCAGGACTGGAGTCCCACCACAGGGATTGACTGCAAAGTATGCTGTCAAACAACTGGTTTGGGCTGTTCTGGACTGTCTGGGTCCATTATTGCTGAACATGTGGGATACTGGGATCACTTTTCTAGGAACACTCCCTATTTCACACACAGGGCAGGGTGTCACCCTGTGGGTGAAGCTGAGGCAATGGCATGAGGAGCAAAGTAGTTTTCCAGAGAGGCAAAATACCCTTGGCTAGCTTTCCCAAGGGTCTGTCTTGGCTTAGGAGAACAGCACTGGTCAGGTTAATTGGGGGAAGAGAAAACTTGGATGAATTTCCTTGCAGTGAGGGCAGGGGGCCTCCAGTTTGTGCATCTGTACCTTGTGTCAGCTGAGTCACTCCTGATTTTTATGTGCTGAAATGTCAGTGGGATCCTACCCAATGTCCTCAGCACCCTGCCCTAGCACAGACTTTAGTTATGTGTGAGGTTTTTCTGAGACATGTTCTAGGTCATCATGAGCTCTCATTTATCTTTTTAATTGAGTGTACATTTGTCCTGGTGCAGAATTTTGGCTTTGCTCTGTTCAGTGATCTTTGACTGATCTGAAACCTCCACCCGGGTAGGTCTGCAGTCTACAATGAAAAACCTGAGCAGCTTCCTCCAGTGGTGCTCTGGTGTCCATGTTTAAGTGTTTATACACACGTGTTGTCTTCTTTTCCAGCTCCTTCTTTCTGTCCTCTTTTTCCATTTGGTTCTGCTTTGCATTTTATTTGCACTGTGTTGTCCTGTTGTGAGTATTGCTCATGCATGTTGAGTTACGGTTCCCCAAGGAATCTGTCTGGCATTGGAAAATTAAGGTTTTTTGGCTTTTGCACTCTCAAAGCCCTTTATTATAAGCTGGGGTTTTTGCTCTGGGGTAGTAGGATGTTGGGGAGAGCTGAAGTATGGCACTGCTGAGAATCAATTAGTATAAAAACTGCACTAGTATCCAACTACATGCTGATTTCTCTGCCCCCAAAGGCAAAGGTGCTTGCAGTTTAGTCACAAGTGAAATAAGCCTGCTGAATCTCATTCTAACATGTCACTCTCTTGTGGACTTTTTTTTCCACCTCAGTGCTTACCTCTAGACATGAGATTTTTTGTGTTGAGATGTGGGAAAAATGTTTTGGAAAACTAGATCCCTCCCTTCCTCTCTCCCCCGAAAATAAGGAAATTGTCTTGTAAATACCAAACTGATCTATTTCAAAGTGTTTTGGTTTGGCAGGTAGCAACAAGGAGACTGTGGTTTTACTCACAGTAGAAAGGTGGCATCTCAAATCTTCAAATTTGACTTACTCTACACAAAGGATATGAGTTTGTCCTTACTGCTTGCTGTGGAGATTTGAGAAATGTCTTGCACATCCCAGGCATGTGATTTCTTTTCCTTTAAGAGTCACTGTAGCATTGGCTTTGCTTCCACACTTAAACAATTCACACACTAAATTGAAGAATCAACTCTGATTCTAGTTAGGAAATGATCTTAATTAGTTAAGGAATGTATCAGCCTCTCTGCTCTTGAGTACCTTTGCACCTCCCAAAAATGTGATAATGGTTAGATATTCTGCCAGTCTGGAGGTAAGCATCTTTTTGGCTTTTTTGAATTCCAGAAAAGAATGAAGAGAAGCATCATTAAATGAGGACTCTGCTGCGTGCAGCCAAAGGCATTGCATTTTGTAGTCACCTCTCGCCTCTGACTCTTTGCAAAACTCACTATCTGCCCTCAGTTATCATTACACTTTGACCAGGAGAAGAGATCTCATTTTTGCACCCAGGCCTTACTGACAGGCAATGGGTGAAAACTACAGGAGGAACTTTCTTCATTTCCCCATGTCCATTTCTGTCTACCCAAAATTGCGTCCTACTTCTGGCTGATGGCTGGATATGGCCACTTGCCCTTTCCTCCACACTCTTGTAAAGTCTCTTGGCAGCTTTGTGGTATGAAAATGTGATATAAATCCAAAGGGAATTCTTTAATGTAAGACTGTAAAAATGTACACAGTGTCCACCCCATTTTGTCTCTTACTCTTTTCCCTATTTCTCTTGCACAGCATTAGGGAAAATTGGATGCATGTCCCATCTGAAACAGATTCCTATTCCAGATGCTTAATCTTGGGGAAGAGGAAGCTCTGCCTCCCCATGGTGAACAAGTTCATCTCCCTGTGCAGTGCAGGGTGGGGTGATGTTGGCGCACTGCACATTAACTGTGCCAGTGCTTCCTTGTTGCTTCACCAAATAAACGTGAGCACACACATGCCCAGGGCTGCTGCACTCCAAAGCCCTGTGCTCTGCCCTGAGCTTGTGTAACAACAGGGAAGGCCAGGTAAGCCCAGGCTCTAATGAACTGCTGTGCTGCTGGGGATGTTAGCACATCACCTGGGTTTCTGCTGACCACACCAGCTCTTAGTCTGCTAAAAGAATCTAAAGTGCTGCATCGTTTGTTCTCTTTACTGTAAAGTAACTTGTGCATAGCTGAAGTGAATATCTTTGGTCTGGATTTCACTTTGCTTTGCCGCTATTCAGAGTCACAAACAATTCAGATTGTTTACCTTAAAAGTGAGCAAATTTTCCAGTATGTGATTGGGTCTATTCTTGTCACGTGTGAGTGCTGTCAGAGGACTGGAGGTGCTGGAGCCCCCTCGGTCCATGCCTGATCCCTGCAGTTGAGCAGGGCTGTGTGACCATTGCAAGCGATGTGTTTCACACCAGGCAGTGAGGCCAGTAAGACTCTGAAATGTGCCAGATGGAAGCAAAGCATACTTGGGGCTGCCTTTTGGGCTTTTCTCACTCCTTGTGCAGCTGCTGGTTTCCCAAGCTCCCACCTGCAGACCTGTTGATATCCCCCATCTAAACCTTTTCTTTGTAGGGGAAGTTGGAGAACAATGGGGAGCAATGGTCTGAAGCTGAGCAGGGTGGGGGAAGCAGGCTATATGTAAGCAGCAGTTTCATAACTGATGGAAACTAATATGGGAGCATTTGCCCCTGGGAAGAGGCTGAATCTTTTTTCATCAGATACAAATGAGGCAATGCAAAGGAGGAGGAGGAGGATTCTATTAAAATTAGAGGGGGGAGGAATTTGATGGCATGTCTTGGGCAGGAGAAACTCTCACAATCTCCCTTGTCTTATTTAATCAGTGTAGGTCAGAGATTTGATTATATGGTATTCCCTGTTAGAGAGGTTTCAGCATATTTTCTTCCTTACAGTACAAGTTCACCTGCTTTATTAGAAGCTCCAGTGCTGCCTGACCTCAGGGAGGGCGATGCCTGGAAAGAGCAGTGAGCTGCAAATGGGGCTGGTGTGAGCATTTAAGCCTAAGCACTAGCTGACATTTGCAGTTGAAGACAACAAGAGCTTTGCCAAACCTGGCCTGAATGTTGGCTGTGGCTGGAGAATTGCACCTGGTCAAGTTACAGTGCAAAAATTTGTACAGTGCTACTGTTAAGCAGTTGAGCCTTGTGAGCTCTATTTAGGGCTTGTACTTATGAAGCAACTGGAATAACATGTTGGGTATGGTGGTAACTCCTCCTCTCTGGCACTTGAATTTAGACTTGGATTTTATTCAGTTTTTTGACCAGGACCTCAGCTGTTTGCAAAGGGGCAAAGCAGGACTTGTGACAGTCGTTCTGAACACCCCTGGGTGCAGAGTTCCACCTGACCTTGGGATTGTCCTTAGATCTGCTCTAGGAGGTTTGTAATATATCTGAGGAGAAAGAAAACACGTCTGCCTCACTTTTGTTTTTCACATCCCCCTCTGGTCTAAGTGGGCAATAGAATAAAATGGGAATTGACCTTGGGTAACCTCCAGGAAGCAGAATTCTCCTTTGTTGGCATAGCTTTATGAATGGATTTATAAATGCTACATGAAGATCGCCCCTGCCAAAGGGGCCTGACTTCTCCAGTGGTGCCCACTGAGCTCATCCAGGGATGCATTTGCACTTGACCCTACTGGGAGGCTTCCCTGCTGCTCCTGTGAAGTGGTCATCCCTTTCCCTCTTTCTTAGCTCTGAGGAGCGCACCATGACCATACAGAAGAGTTTCCGAACTCTACGCTCTGGCATTTTCCTGTTCCAGTCACTCCAGGGATAATAAATAGCAATGATAATAAATAAAAGCAGATGCTATAGACTGAAGCTTATGTATAACACATTTTCCACTGTACGTACATTCTAGTACATAAAGTACTCTCTCTTTCTGAGTGTATGGTTTAGTTTCTTCTTTGATACCTCTCTAGTGTACTCCTTCAATGGCAGGAAACTGGGGTGCTTGGGCTCAGGAGGGAGGCAAAGTAGACTTCTGCAGGTGTGAGTACAGGCAGATGCACCTATAGGCTGCAAACAAGTAGTCTGAAAAAGAAGTTCGTGCTGAAGGAGTCAGTCTTCCTTACCCTGGTATACATGCTTCTGCCTTCATGTTTATAAGAATTTTTAAGTGAACAGAAATTTTCTTGGGCTAATATCAGTTAGTGGAGCATGAAAGAAGTTTAAGGGATTTTTAATCTCATGAAATGAGGACGTCCCTAGTTGTAGCTGCAGGTTGTGTATGCAATGCTAATTAATACCACCCTTGAATAACAAGTACAGTGTCATACAAGTGTCATACACTGTCATGCATTTAATGAGGTCCTCAGCTGAGAGTTGTGTGTGTGTGGGAATATGAACATACTTGTAATGCTTTGAACTAGTTCCATGTGGAGCCAGCTAGGATGTACCTATTGAACAAAGCTCATGTGTGCAGCTGTACAACACGCTGGTCAGAGTTAAATGAGCTTCACTGCATGAAACGGTGCACATACCTAGTCCATATCAGCAAAAAATATGTGCATATGTATCAGATTCAATTAGTTCACCACTCTTTCTTGAGCTGCAAAAGAAAATGGTACTGGTGTGGGCCACATGACCCCTCTGTGGTCTCTTTGAACTTTGCCCATTCTGTGATTCTGATTGTATTTCATACCTACTGAAGTAGAATGATTTGTTTCAGATTAAGTGAAGACTGTTCCATTAAGTGAAACTGATTTGGCTTGAGCTAATGAGCTTGTTTTTAGCAGAAATCTTCAGTCTTATCAGCAGTCAGTCTTTACCCTTCAGTGTTCAGCATTAAAGCCTGCTAAGCCAAAACCAGAAATTCAATGAATTAAATAGATTTGGTCATCAATAACAAGAAGAGACTGACAATACAAAAAGAAATAAATGTCATGTTTTTAATTCTGATTTAAACAGCCTTACATGAAGACAAAGCACCAAATGTTGAGTCTCTCAGCAAAGCCTAACATCACTGGCTGGCTCTCCAGACCCACTTCTTTTTCAGTATTCATCATTGAAGGGATACTCTGGATGGTCACGCCACCTGTGGAAAGGTCAGATTGGACAAGTGAGCTCCTTGGGTGAAGCAAGATATCAAATCACTGCACTCATCCTGTGCCCAGCAAACCTCTTCCTTGCAATGTATATGTGGCCTTCATGGAAGGCTCTTCTTCTTATTCAGACACTGTTCTGCTCTGAATAACTGCCCCTGCAGAGCTGGAAGTAAGCATGTGTATTTAAGGAGAGGACAGTAAAGGACCATTTTCTAGGCCTACAGACTGTACATCTTAAGGAGAGATGGGGAAAATCAACATGACTCTGTATGTCAACTATTCTCACTATTTAACTCAGGTGAGTAGGAGTGTTTTAGGATGGCTTCACCATGTATGCCCTGTGGAAGGGGAAGACTCTGTTCAGATATCTAGAAAGACCCCTAAAAATACGGGCTATGAGTGAAGAAGAGGTGGAGACACCAGACTGTTATCTCATGCCCTTAGAGCTGGCATGAACAGACAGGTCTGAGTCTGGGGTGGTGCTTTCCCCAAGCAGCTGCCATACCTAAACTAGGTCTGGCTCTCCTCTAGCCTCCATGCAGATACTCTGCCAGCACCTACAGCAGCAGAGAATTTACAAATAAGGTTTGGGATTACCCAGTTCAGGAGAGAAAGGGATGGTCATGGGTGCATCCTAACAAAGACAGAGATATTTCAGGCTTTGTTTTAGAAACGGCATGCTCAGGGAAGATGCACAATCCAGGGTCATTATAAAAGGCAAGCAGAAAATTCCCAGGGTCAACTTCAGGTGAAAAAATAACACTGTATTTGCCCATTATTGGCAGACTTGAGAGAGAGGTAGCTGTTATCTGTTGTGGGTTTTCTGGTTTGTTTGAGAAGACGATGTTAAATCACAAGCCCTGGCTTGACAAACACTTTCCATTAGCTAAATGAAAAATTTCTGAAGAGCATTCTCAGGTGCACCATGGCAGCTGGCTGCCTTGCCTTACAGCACAGCACAACAAATACTGGCATTTATCCGGCTGTGAATCGTTCCAGTCTGGGAAGGACACATTTCACAATATTGAAGGTAACTAACTGGAAGGCATCAAACATTTTGAATTGGTTATGTCAAAACATTTCATTCCAATATTCAGCCAAGATCAAGTGTTTACACATTAACAGATTGAGTTGGTTGAAAAAAACACCAAAAAACAAAACAAGCCACAGCACTTTGGCTTGTTTGACTTCAGTATAATTTGATAATGTCTGAGTTGCCAGTGTCATTATCTTTACTTTTCGTCTATTGAGCATGCTTGCTAATCAGATCTCACATATTCAAAAGTCTGAGTCCTTTGAGTGAAAATGATTCACTTGGAGGAGTCAGTGCAGCTTGGCATAACTGGTAAGGAAAAACATCCATAGCAGAGAATGGGAGCATAAGATAAATCAAGCAAATACATTCATATAAAACTTGCCCTGCACAGTGCTTCTAGATTTCTCCAACAGGAGAAGAAACAATTTCAGATTATGATTTCCTGAAGTACTCAAGTTTTTATAAAACCTCCATTTTCTTCTCAGATGCTTAACTTGCTAATTTATTCCACTGATTGCGTTATCCTGTTTGTATGGGCTTACTCATACCATCAGAACAACAGGTTTGCACACAGTACCCTTATGGTAGCTGATAAGGGGAAGAACCAGAGAAAAGCTGGATTTTTCCATTCCTGCTGGCATGTGCGTCACAGCAGTCAAAGGTTTTGCACGAAGTTGACTACCAAACTTATTTCTGTATCGTGGTTGGACTTTTTCAGATACAGATTGCTGGATGAAATAAGAAATGTGTTTAGGCTGATAATTTGTCTGATGCAGTGTCAATTCCAGACACTTCAGTGTGGTAACGCAGAGTAGGCATATATATCTATATATAAAAATCTATATATCTGCTCCTTACATGACAACATCACTTTTCCAATAAGGCTTTTCTCATAGCTGAGATCAGATTGTACTTAAACATTTTTTCCCAAACATGGAGCCCTTGTGAAAACTAGAGCTGCCAATGCCCATCCTGTGCCTTGTGTTTTCCTTATCCTTGGTGGCCTCCTGTGACCAAATTCAGTCTAATAAAGAAAAGCATTTAACTTAGTAGTTTTTAGATTGGTGGCTTCGAAAATTCTTCCCCTGTGGGCATTTGCAGCCTTTAGCTTTGCTTCTGGGAAAGGCTCTTGCATTTGCACCAAGATTACATTTAGTGGATATAGTCTTTAAAATTTAAATAATGCTATAACTCAATTTTGCTGTATAAAACCAAACTGTGTCAGATACCAAAACACACTTCAGAATCTTCTAGGCCATTTGTGAGAAGCCTTTTGGAACTAAGTACTGCTAATTGATGGAATGCTATTTTAAGAAACTAAAGCTTCAGAGCCCCTGGCTGAGCTTAAATGTGAAAAATGAACTCCATTAAGATGCTTTTAACTTAGTGCATATTTTCGATCATATTTATGCAGCACAGTGAGTGGTTTGTTTGTTTCTTTGCAATATTTCCCTGTATCTTCTGAGCAATGGTCAACATTTTAGAGTGCTATTGATGCTGTTTGATGCTGTTATCAATGCTTTTAATTTCACGTTACAGTTTAGCAGGACACAGATAATCTAAGGTAGAAAGAGAAATGCATGGAAATTAATCTCTAGCAATTGGCTACTTATTGAGTGACCTGGAAAGGGGAAAACAAAGTTTGGGTATAAGCTGTAGATGCTTTTGACCTGAAGGAAAAACAAACAGCCTCATATTCTGGAAGAGGGGATGTTGGGTAGGTCTGAGCTTTGAGGTAAAGCAAAACTATATTGGGTGGTAAGCTTTAGGTGACAAGCAGTAAGAGATCAAGCCTTGTTAGTTCTCAGAAGAGATAATTAGGAACTGGTCTAACAGTCAAACAAGCTTCCTGTTCTTCTGTTTTTCTTAGAAGAAGGTACAACTCAATTTTATTTGGATTTCAGCTCCAATATCCACACTCCTAGAAAGGATGGATGCTATGTCTTTTCAGTGTCTGAGACCACCATTTCCACATAGCAGAAAGAGTTTAAGGATATGGAGTAGGGATGGAATAGCAAGATACTGTCCCTTTTTACTAGGTGGGCTTTGAGAACCTGAGCTGCAGCAAATATTGTACACTTATTTTTGCAATGGTCCAGGAGCATATTCAGGCTGCATTAAAAGTTTCTCATGTTTAAGCCTTACCTTAGAATAGGCTTCTGCAAAAGTTAATATTAAAAGGAAGTGATTTTTTTAAAAAAAGTTCTCTGAAAGAATAGAAATGCTCTATGAGGATCTAGGATTTCTGTACTTACATTAACAGTTCCACATAACGAACATTTTTGTTCAGGGCTTCAATTTCTTTCATCTCTTTCTCAGTGAGGGAGAAGTCAAAGATCTAATGGAGGAGATGTTAGGAATGTGTTAGCATTTCTTGTCATAATCAACCTTCATATGTTCCTGATTCCATACTCCTTCTCCCTGTATCTCTCCCACAAACCCATGCTTACTTGCATTTGCAGGAGTCTCGAGGACATGAATAAGCCCAGTCACATTTGCCTACACCTTTTTTGCAAGAAGAGGAAGGTAGTCTGGCAATACTGAGCCACCAGCTTTGAAAGCAATGTATTTCCAGGGAAAGTAGGGAGCAGTGTGAGTACTGAATGCTGCAAGGGATGCAGGAACAAAACTTACTTATTTTTGGGTGGTAGTTAAACCAAATGTTTTCTGGTGGTGTGGTTGTGAACCTTTCTGTCACACTTGTGTGCAGCAACCCTTCCCTAGCACAGCTGTCCCATACCTGAAGACAGGGCAGAACAATCAGTCATTCCTGAGCTCCTGCTGCCGTGGACAACTGACCTACTGAGTTACCTCATCTTGCTTGTGCTGCTCACTGCAGCAGCTGGTGCTCTGGGACACACCACCAGCTGGAGCTTTCACTGCTCCAGAGGGCTAAAAGACACCAACATTTCCTCTATGCATTGCTCAATTATTGTTATTGTCATATCTTGTTACCATTTAGTGGTGGGGACAAAAAGCATAAAATGTGGCAAAGTTTGTGATTGGTCAAGGCTTACATATGTCTACCAAAAAAAAAGGGAAATTACCTTCTGTAGGGGCTAAGCATTGTAAGTGGATTTGTCCATGTACTACTGGGGTATGAATTTACCTGGAAATTCTCTCTGATGCGTTGTGGGTTGAAACTTTTTGGGATCACCACCACCCCTCGCTGGACATTGAAACGCAAAGCAATCTGTGCCGCAGTCTTGTTGTACTTCTTGCCAATGGCATTCAGCACAGGATCCTTCAGTAAAGGAGGGGAGGACACATTTACCCTGGGAAAAAAGTGGGAAGGAAAAGAAAACAAAAAAACTCATCATCTTTAATGTCAAAACATAGGGCCATCTGCTTGTTTGTGGACAGGACACTGCACCTTTTGACAAGTAGGGTGAAAGACGGGAGAAAAGCTTTGGCTCTTACGTTGGCGGGTTGTCAAAGGCAACTTCCTATGCAATGTCCTAACGTCGACTTAGCTTCTCCTTCCTCACCTAAGCCTCACACATTCCCAGTTCCAAACACTTGCCTTCTGTTAGAGGAGACCTAAGGCAACCTCCTATGCAGGCACCTGGCATTCTTTGATGACAGCATGTTGAAAGTTTACACTCACAGCAGTAATACTTAGACGCTGAAGTTCAAAACCACTTTAAAAAATGGGGGCACAGGTATTTTGCACAGAGACCCAGCAGTAGAGAACTATGTTTCCCTGGATATTGTCCTTCTCTTAGAAATTAACATGGGCACTTACCATGATTCATCCCTTGAGGTTCCCAATGGGCTGTACCCAACAATAACAATGTCATGTTGTCTGCAAAATTCTAGGAGTTTGGGTTGGGTGAAGTAGGGATGGCATTCTACCTACAAGAGTAACATAGAAAAAATGATTAATCAACAGGACCAGACATAGAAGCAGAATTATCCCAATATTTGTGAGAGCTACAGATCAAGTGATGCTTTCAGGAAAGGATAGATGTAAATTAGGGAATAGGAAAACCTCATCTGTATATACTATTCTAATTGTACATTGCTGAGTGATTGATTTTTAATTTTTTTTTTTTTTTTTTTTTTTTTTGTGGACAGCAGTTTTTTTTTTTTTTTTTTTTTTGTGGACAGCAGATTAATATCTGCAACTTTAATTTGGCTGCAGGGAACTTTTATTGGCCCACAGTGGAAAGGTGTCAATAAGTGGGGATTATGGAGGTGAGGCAAGCTCACTAGACAAGTAGACTGAGAAGGCAACCCATTTCATGTGGGTCAGCTCTCCATTTCTCTGCCTCTTGCACTCAGGATGACTAATCTGATGTTGTTTTTAGGGAAGTGTTGGCATAAGCTGTCCCAGTTAGAAAGGTGAGGGGGGTATACAAAAGGTGAGATTATGACCTTGTTGTGAGCCCTCCCACATTGCACACACTGTTCCCTCACAGACATGGATTTTCTGGCTGTGATCTCAGACTCTGGGAAATGGATGTCTAAAAGGTGACAGAGCAACTACTGTTTGCAGTGGTTGCTATCTGGCAAGTCTGAAGCTATCTGGCACATCTATGCATGCTGGCCAGCTGCCTAAACTGGGCTTAATCTTTTGCCTGGTTTTCCTGGACCCCAGGAAGCATCAGCAATGCTCAGTGCAGTCTTAGGGGCACGCCAGAAACAGCAATTGCATTTTGCACCCACGGGACACATTAATACCTGGGAAGGGTGCTGAAATTTCCTATTCTCACAGGCAGCCTTTCCCTCCAGGCCAAATACAGAAATGAAAGCTGTGGCCAGCCTCCTTGTCCTGTCTCATGGCCATTCCAGCCCTTCACGCTGCGTGCTGGGAGTGGGAAGTTGCTCCGGTTGATCCCTGGTCTCTTGTCTATTACTGCTAATGTGGCTATTTGTTTGTGCCAGGCGAGTCAGAAGAGCTTCCCAGAGATTTCTAGGAAATGCAGTGACCTGCCAAATGCCAGAGCCAAAGGTACTGGGCACTCAGATGGGTCACTGCCACTTGTCGCCTTCTCAGAGCCCCGCTGCTGTAATTTAACTCGGATGTGCCTGTCATCCCCACAGGATTGTTCAGCTTGGCCCAGTCTCATAACAGGGTGTCCTTTAATCAAACATTTTCTCTATCTCTTACAAATGTCTTATAGGAAAAGTACAGGAGAGCAAGTACAGGAAATTCAGGAGCTGCTTCTAATGGCTTTTACACTTGAGAAGCTTGGAATGACTCAGGATCTGTAGGGTTGGGCTGGTGTCAACTAAGGTAGACATGGCTTCATGGAGGACTGGTTAGATCTGAATGGCTTTCTTGGGAATTTTTGGACTCAAAGTAAGGTACATAGCAGAGATCTAAGATTTGCTTTGACTAAACATTCAGTCTTGTTATGAAGCTTTGGCACAGAGGCACCAGTTTTATAGTCCTGGAGCAGAAACTGAGGAGAGCAATTGAGGAAAAAACTGAGGAAAGCAATTGAGGAAAAAACTGAGGAAAGCAATTGCTCCAGAGCTTATTGATCTTTAGCCTAGATAGGAAGAGTAATATTTTCAAGCTAGAAATGAAAGTATGGAGGGCAGCATCTATGGCAAAGTGCACATCACCTTTCTGTACAGGGTGGCTTAGGCTGTGTGTTTGCATTCCCCAAGGGGCAGTGGCACCGTGGCAGGCACTGCCCTTCGCTTGCAGTCATACCTGGTTGCTGACAGGTTTGTACTTAAGTCCTGGCTTGTTCATGATCATCTCCAGTTGCCTGCGGTTGAAATTGGATACTCCAATAGACTTTGCCAAGCCTGCATCTTTACATGCCTCCAGAGCCTGCAAAGAAAGCAAAGACAAGAGGAGTCCCACGTGTTGGATTGATTCTTGAAGTATGCATTTTAGAGAGAGGTGGAAGATAGACCATTATTGAGATCTTTTGCTGCAGCAGAACTAACAACTCTCTTAGCATAAGGGTTGGTGCTGTCCAGACAAACCAAACTCTATTCTTGTGTTGACCTGCCTTCCAGACCAAACCCTGATGTTTTTTACCTCCTGTGAGGGTAGAATTTGTCTGGAGAGCAGAAAGATTTAACCTGAGATATAAATACTTAAGTGTCAGGCAACCGCTTTTAAAGAGTTTTGCTTACTTTATGCTGATTTAGCAGTGCCTCAAAGCTGGAGGAGAAGTGAACAGATTGCTTTCCTGATAAGTCAGTTCACTCCTTTTGATTGTAAGACAGTTTTTCATATGAAGTCTTTATCCAGTGAAATCCCCTAAATATGTGGCAAGGCATATCACAAAACATGCACAGAAAACTTAATTACAGTATCAAGCAGAAAAAAAACAAACAAAATAAAACAAACCACAAAAAAAAAAAACCAAACAGGTGAATGGGAGAGAGGCATTCTAGATATTTTGCTCTTCAGACAAATCCTGGTAGCTGAGAAACTCTTATGAATACTGGATATGAATATGTTCCCTGATCTTCGTTAGCTTCATCTGCTGGGTTGTTAAGGGGAAAGGGGATCCTTTCCTATGGTCTTCCTCTTTGCTGCCTGAAACTCTGCACACAAATAATTCAGTGACTGTTTGAGGCAGAGCAGACCCCACCATGGAGCTGGATGCCCTTCCAGGTTTTGTTATTCTTTCTGTCTCGCAGAAGCTGAAAGCAGGGAGGTAAGAGGCACTGTGTATTTGATGACCTCTAGTTGGCCTCATATGCCTTCTATCACTCAGTGACAAGTCAGCAAACAGAGTCATCAGGATTAATTTTTGCCAGCTAGCACCACACTGAGAGAGTGAAATTACCTGGATTGAGTTGAGCCATTTAAATTTAGATTAATGCTGCTATTTGCAGGCGCTGGCCACCACCTATTTTTCTCTTGGCTTATTAGCTGAAGAGAGTGGCCTGCTATAGAGTTACCTTTACATTAAACACCAGCTCAAAGATAAAAATATAGCAGTGTTGGGATAGCTATTGCTTTCAACATCTGAGTAACCATTCTGTGAAAAGAGGGGAATGAACTGCATCAGCCAAATTCAAATGCAACATAAACAGCTAACGTGGAAGTCCTCCTTCCCCCTGAGACCCAGGATGGGTGGCTCAGCTGCCAAGGGAAAGTTCTGGCCCCCTCTGGGCTCTCTCCCCCTTCAAAATTTCACTCAAAATTTTACCATTCTTCATCTTTACCTGCTGTACCTTGAGTAGAGCTAAACTGGGACATGACTATCCAGATCTGGACAGCGCAAGCTGAAGTGGAGCACGTAGTAGCACCTCTTATCTCTCTTAGTGTGAACTGGATGTAATTAGTGAAGCTATTTCATCAGGCCTGCTGTAGAAGGAGAGCTGAGCAGCTCTGGCCATGAATTAAAGAGATGTCCATGGCTCTGAGAGGCAGAACTGTGAGGAGATTGCTAGTCTCACTTTTTGCCTCACCCAAGATCCTGAAGCCAAGTGACATTAGACTTAATGAGACATCTGCCTAAAGGACTAGAGCATATCACAAACAAATGTAGGGTGCAATCTTTCAGGCAAATGCTACTTCCCTCCAAGTTTTCTTACCAGAAAAATCTTGCGTTCCCATCTGATAAGTAAATTTAGAAGTGAGTGAACTTGTTCTAATGGCAAGTGATGGCAAGGTCTTGGGCTTTGTTTTTTGGAGGGGGAAGGTTTGAGTGGGGAGGTGTTGGTTCTTTTCTTTTTAATAGAGTTTTTTTGGTTGATTGTTTGGGGTTTTTTTATGGTGAGCTTTAGGGCAAAATCTGTTTTTTCCTGCAAGTGAAGATTTTAATTTTTTCAAGATGACCTAGTCTCTTCTGAGGGCTCCAACTTTCTCTTTCTGTGAAGATCTGATAAAGGGGAAGGATTGGTAAAAAGCTAATGATAAAAGCTTCAGGTAGTGAATGTAAAGTGCACTCTCTTAAAGAGGGAATGTGGATGTCTGATATTTCAACTATGTTTTGTTATAGAAATAATTAAATGACAGCAAAAAGAATCATGCTTAAGGATATAAGTAAATTTTATCCATGGAGCTAGTAGAATTCTATCCATTTGCCCTGGCAATTTGCTTCAGTTATGTTTATGAAAACCACAAGTAAGAAAGAGAATGAATATCTGTGCATTTAAAGCATATATGGATGGATGTTGTGTTTGCTTACCTCCCAAGTGGCACATAAGTCTGTCTCATGGTAGATAAATTTTCCATTTTCATCTTTTGGGTAGAGTGCATCTCCAGGCTGAAAAGTAAAACCATACTGCTGTGCTTTAAAGAAAAATTTTTCACTCCTTAGAGCAAAAATTTTTTCAAGGACTCTCTTTTTACTAGTAAACAACAACAAAAAATGGAATAGTTTTCTGAAACACTCCAAGTTCAGCAGGTTATTCATGCTGGGCTTACCACATCCTTGTCTGCTAGATCATCCTTGGATACACTCCTGAACTGTCACATGAGAGTACTCTCAGGGGTTCCTGGATGGCCTTGTTTTTCAGTAAACTTTTGACCTTTATCTTATGGTATCCGAAAGACTCATCTCCTTCCAAAGGGCTGGGTTAGGGTACCAGCCTGTATTCTCTTCTACTTTTTCCCTCTTTTTTTTGGCCCTTCCCTTGCCTCCTGCTTGGGAACTGGACTAAGCTGGTACTCTCCCAAACAGCTGGAGGGTCCAAGAGCTACTAGCAGTCAAGGGCTATGGGCATAGCTAACCTCTTAAGTGCATTATCCACCTTTTTTTGGGCACTAGAAACTTTTTCTTCCAATCTCTATACTCTGTAGGCATCAGAGATTATTTATGAGCTGATATCTCACAAGCACAGCTTTCTCTTATTTGCTGGTCATTCCACTGCTGTTGCAGGCAGTGCATTAACACCTCCCTCCCTTGTGTCTGATCACAATTTCACTTTTGTGTTTTGCTGCGGTTTGGTTTTTCTTTTTTTTGAACAAAAACCCTTCAGTGATGTTTGACATTTGATCTGACTTCAAACCACTACATTTCAAAGGCCTGGGTACAAGATGTTGACGTGGTAACTCCTTGGGAACATGCAGCTGTGACTAATATGATCAGTAACTATCACCTCCCAATTCAGTCAAGTTCAAATCCAAGGCATTTAATGGGAAAAGTGAGCCTAAGGAAAACACAGCCTCAGATTTCAGAGGGCCAAGGTCTCAGTTACAGGCATAAGCCTCTCTCCTCCAAATGTGCTGATTTTCCTCAGAGAGTTCCCCAAAGACAACTTGTTTCTTCTGTTGCTCTGTCTTGCTGGAAAAAAAGAATATCTTGACTAGAAGGAGGTAGGTGGCTGTTGAGTACATTTTTATTTTTTTTCTATTAGAAGGCAAAGTGTTTGCCATCATAATGTAAGGTGGAAAGGCTTTATTTGCAAAACTAATTCCAAAATATCCCATGGTATTTTGGAACAAACCATTTATCCCATGATACCCCAGCACACTTTCCAAGGACTGCAAGTTCAACATATTAAACAGTTGGACCTGTTTAATTTTAGTAAATGAGTATGAATTCAAGACCTTTTTACTCTGTCCCACTTCTAATTCACTAGCTTCTATTCAATTTTTTTTTTATAGTAGTCACTAGGCAGCAATTATATCAGCTAATTTACCCTCCTCCCATTTTCCTTTATCATTTGTGTTTTAAAAATGAACCAAGTCAGGATGAATGGTGCTTGAAGATGAACTTCTCTTGACTGAGATGTGGTGTGAACTACTGTGGTTTTCTACAATGACCAATTCTTCCTTCTACCTGCAGAGAACTCTACAAGGTGTTGAAGTGCAGTTGTCTCTGCTCAATAGTCTGCAGGCAAAACTTTCTCTAACAAGCTATCTTTTTACGAAAAGGAATTTCTGAATGGGAGAGCTGCCTGCAGATGGATAAAGTGCTGAGAGAAAGGCAGTGGTGGTTATGAGAGAAAGGTTATGTGGTCTTTGAAAAGGTCTTTCTGAAGCTGGTCATGTGTTTTAGCTCTGGGTTCTCATGAACTACACCATACCAGTCATCCTAGAAATGCAGATGTCTTCTCTTGCAGTTCTCTTGAAGGTAGCCTTGTGTGTTATCCTGGATGAAAGGTGGCTGCTGCATGAGCAATGAAATTAGTGTGGCAACACCCTACAGTCACTGCCATTATGCAGGATCACATCTGATCGTGTCATGTCCAAAGTCTGGAGGGACTCCAAAAGATACCAGACTGCTTGCTTGCCAGTTTAAAACCCAGCAGCTGTTAAGAACTTAGAGGAAAAGTCCTGCTCCCATTATAATAATTTTCTCACCAACACACATGCGGGAAGGCAAGTCTGAACATTCCATTGCTTTCACAAAATGCTCTTTGACAAGCAGGCTTTCTCAGGAAAGCAATTTTAACAACCTGTGAATGCCTGTCCTATCAACAGAAGGGCAACAGGAAGTCAAATAGTGACGCCAGTGGTCTGTTTTGAGTTATTCTTCTAAAATTACAGGATGCTTGGATGGGACTTGTTCAATGTAACACTAAAATATCTGCTTTCCTGCGAGATGACAGAATCACTCAGTGGGGATGGATTTGCAGATCATTTAGTGCACAAGTTGAAGCTTACTGATGAACCAGTCATCTGAGAAGAGTCCCCTAAAATACCTGCTGGCTTTTTACCCCAAAAGTACCTGCAGGTACCCAGGCAGAGGAAGTGCACATGGTGGCCTGTTTCTGCTGATTACTGCCTTGCTAGGGTGGAGGAGCTGAGCAACACTGCTGGGCGCTGAGGGCAGGAAGGACAAACATCCTGAATGGGGAATCTACGTGGGGAAAAAATACAGGGAGGTGTAGGGTAATGTTGGTAGGTCAGTGAATAATTTCACCCCACGTGGTGGTCATTCTTGAGCTGATGAAAAGCAGTGGGACTTTGCTGAGTGGTGTTCTCTGAAGCCATAGTCCTCTTACTCTGCCTGAAAGCCCTGTGACAAATTGCTGGCTGGGTTCTGCAGGGGCATGTTTCCAACTGTTTTCAGGGTGGTACTGGAAGTTCTGTCTTAAGTACATCACTGCTTCCAACCAGAGACTGTTTTGCTAGACTTTTGGGGAGGAAAGCACCAATGTTTGCAGGCTGGGGGTAGTAAGAGTTTCTTAGAGTTACACCTGCATGCTCCTCATCAAAGGCAAGCATCAAGGCAGGATGGGTGTATTTTTGAGTGAGAGAGCAAAGAAAGGAAACCTGTCACCACTGCAAAAGGATTTTTCATTTTGTATTTGACATAGAAAAGTGTATATTTTTCAGGAAGAAAGTGACTTATTTTTTTCTCTTCTCTCATGAGAAACATGAATGAATCTCTAGGTCTGGTACTCCTTTAACTACTCAAAATTGTTGATACAAGCCTCAGGGAGTCAGATGTACATTACTTTAAAGCCAGCTGTCTCTATCTTTATATTGTGAGACAATGACCTTCACTATGTGGGAGAATGAACTACTAAAGAATACAAACACAAGAAAAGGGAAACAGGAAATTGCTAGTGGTGGGAAATCTTCAAAAATGTACCCAAAAGGATTCCATACGTGTGACTATATAAATAAAATTTTAATATCAGAGTTTGGTTACTCCTATACAGGTCTTAATAGGATATGGCCTCCTCAGGGGAAAAAAAGGTCTGCAAGTGTAATGTGATAGCCTCACTGGTAAATTGCTTCCTATCTGATAGTTCTGGTAATTTGGAGTCTGAGGCAAAATATGATTTTAATAATCAGAAATCTATCTTTCTTGCAAAAAGAGCCCAGTTAAGAGCTCAAACCTTGTTCAGAAGCAACTAACCAACTAATTGCCTGACCCTATTCTCTCTTAGAAGAAGGATTTAATTAGTTCAAAACCACTTAAATGTTTTTAATTTCATTCTCTTCATTTCATTTGCCTTTATATCATGTACTTGTAGAGGAAAATTGTAAAGCAAGGTAGAAAAAGCTGTGAAAGCAGAATTTTCATGGACTTGCAAGAGGGAGACATGCAATTGTGATGCAAGCTCTCTGCATTCAAAGGTTTTGCCTACAAGTTGCCCAGAACCAGCAGTATGAAGGAATATCAGACTTGAACATTTAAGAATGAGAGATGGACAACTCATGTTTGGCACCAGTTGGGATCTAGTGAAGCTGAGTGCTGCAGTTATGGAGATAAGGATCATAGCCACAATTTGCCCAGCAGAGTAAGGAAACCAACTTGGTGCTTTTTTACCTTTCCCTCTCCCCCTCTGAAGTTTGCCCCTGGCCTGTTGCTGCTTTGTATGACCTCTCTCCTCGTGGCTCAGAGGGGATTCAGACACATGTACTGTGCAGCTATGGTAATTTTTCAGAGTAGGAACTGCTCAACAGCATTTGGGAGACCTGTCCTTCCAACAGAAAGAGTCCAAGCAACTCCTGGCCTGTTCTCACATCACCTATAAGCCTCTCTTTCAGTGGGTAGCGCACAGAAATACATGTATGTATGCAGTATATATCAAAATATATGTTATCTGCCCAAAATGCTATTGACAGCATAGGCTGGAAGCTGCAAGGAATATGCTAGATGGAGACCTTGGTTCAAGCTAAGTTCATGCACTTTTTCGAAGCAATTTTTCTTTTTACCTTGAAAGCCATTGGCAGCTCAATAATGTAGAGGTCAACATAGTCCAGCTGCAGGATCTTCAGGGTTTTCTCCAGCGTGGGACGCACCAGCTCTGGGGGGTGACAGGTATTCCATAGCTGGGGAGACAAGCACAGGCTTTTTTTGGGTGCCAGGAGGAACAGTGAACCAGCTGAAGTCCCCCAACACACACTCCCTCCCTCTTGTTCTTCTGACAGAGCCCATTATGCAGAGTGCAAAGACATTGTGGTCTCCATCCCTGCAAGGCAGAGGTGAGGGCCTTACCTTGCTTTCTGTCAGAGTCAGGTGCAGAGGTTAAGACAGGAATTTTTGCCCAGGACTGATGAAGTGTTGACCAGTAAAGCCATTATATCTTTTTTTTTATTACAACACAGGTTCTTCTGAGCTGAGTATATTGCAAACTTTTGCTCAATGAACTTGGGCAGATTCCTTTTGTTTTCCAAGCATAGGCTTTCACTGAAAAACTTTGTTCCCACAAGGAATCTGTTGTCTGTTTTATGCTTGAAGGCAGAAGCTCAGATCATGTGGGTTAGCTATTGAACAGCCAAGCACCCAGCACTAAGAGAATCTTCTGGTTTTCTCCTGTGGTCCCAGAGCCTGAGAGACTGCTTGACCTAGGGAAGTTTTCTCTTATTCCCCAGTCTTCACAGGGAGGTGTGTTTGTGTTTAGTCACTGTAATGCAGGTGTGAGTAGTTAAAGCACAGTCTTCTGTACCTCTTTAATGCAAACTGCTTCCTTTCAGGGTTATGCCCCGAGGTTGCTAAGGAGTGTGCATAGCTGGTGAGTGTTCAGGACTATCTCTAACTGAGCTCTACTGATGCAAGTCTCTTGCAAGAATAAAGCCATAGCATGGATAATTAGTAACCAAGAGCTCTTTGTAAACTGATTGAGTTTGGTCGATTTTAACTGCAGCAGAATTAACACACAATAGAAGGTTTAAAGTGCCATTTGAATGCACACAATAAGTTGGGCTATTTTCTTTTTTAGGGTTTTTGTGTTTGTTGGTTTGGTTTTTTTTAAACTTACAAAACTAACATGTGGAGCCACATTGAGGTTTTTGTCACTTTTGTTGGTTGGAAAAACCTGCTGTTTGCTGGTATTGTCATTGTCTAGTCAGTTCTGCCACCAAAGCTGACAGCCACTGCATGCCAAGGTATAGAATGAATTTGTTCTAAGGACACAAAACTTGAACTGTGATTTATTGGAGAAGATATTGATTATAGGTGTTAAAGGGCATAGCCTGTGTAAGCTATAAGTTATTTTAGATGCTTGTGGGGTTTTTTTAAACTATGTTATATTATTCCCAGGGAATACAATCTGCTCAGTTTTGCCCACAGAAGCAAGGACGTGTTAAGTTGTACCGAGAGCAGGACATCTGACCCTGCCCTAAGCTGACAAACCAAAACACCTGGAAATTCATACTGGCCTTTCTTAACTGTATGCTGCAAGTTGTGAAGAGTTTATGATCAGCAGAGAGTGGTAAGAGGCTAAGGTGGACTACAGTAAGGGGACCAAGGTGCTGTTCTCAAGTTTTAGATTGTTCCACTGGATTTACTGAAAACCTTTGGTCTATGTGGTTTTTTAAGCATTTTACATGCAAAATGAGCTTAACTTGTATTTAAGTTAAGGAAATTACTTTGTAGACAGTTCATGTCCAGTTTGTTACTGTGTTTTAGAAATTTGGTAACCTGAGGTGTATTGCTTAGAAACAGTTTTTCTGAGTGCCCTTTCTAGCCCAGTTCTATTGAGCTCAGCATCTGCCAGTGAATATATTTCCCTCTAAAAACTGCAGAGGTTCTGAAGAACCAGCCTTTAAAAACAGTAAACATTTGTGCTATGTCAATACATCGATGCCATGGAAACTTGAGAGTTTCATAACTGTTTTCATGATTTGTACAAGTTATTGTATTATCTACCTAAGTAGAACCCATGTTTGAGCAGTCAAAGCTGCCAGCTGGCTTTGGCATTTTAGGACACCACATTTCCTGGAAATGTTACTTCTAGTTTAATGAAAGAAATACCCTGGGATGAAAGAGGAGACCAAAAAGGTCTTGCTGTATAAGCCAAGTGAGATGTTGGCAGTTGATATAAAACCTCTAAAATTTCTGGATGCTGAGCTGCTCTGCCTGATCAGGCAGCCAGCAGCGAGAGCCAAGTGCAAGTGCTGATGATTTCAACTGGCAAATGCAGCGCGATCACACCAGGTCACTGTTCCAGTAATGCTGCCACTCAGCAGGGCTGCTCTCGTCAGTCCTCTGATGGATCAGCCTTCCATCTGCAGCATCTTTGCTTAAGAAAAGATCTACACCAGGGGTTTGAGTCTAAAGGCTCTTGGGAATTTCCAGTACTTCTGATGTCAGTAAGGCAGAAAACATAACTAACTTCTCTAGTGTCTGGTGCTTCCAAGAACGGTCTCTGTAGCTACCATGTTTCCTAGAAGATGCAATACTTCGTACTAATCAGTTACTGATCAATGCCTGAAGTATCTACTGGGTTGAGATTTTCCTGTAGTTTGTAAGATACCTAAGTTTGTGAGGTACATTAAACTAAAGATACATAAGGCAGGGGAGATCAATTCCCACTCCTTCTGGGAAGTTCAGAGCTGCTGTGAGAGCTTTGAGTGGAACCTGTGAAAATCCGAGATTGTGATGGATTGAATTAGCTGCAGAGCATTTTCTGTTTCTGCCTTTGAACTCCTTTAAAGATTGTAGAAATGTTATAATGGACCATCACGTTGAGCAGCTGACACTTTGTCAAGCACCAACAGGACACAACTGTAAGAGAAATCCATGTGTGTGTCATCTCACACACACACAGCAGGCTGGGAGCACAGGCATTGGCTGTCATGGTACTGTGTGTTGTAGCCCTGTGGCTTGCAGGTCCTGCAGTTTTCCAAATGACTCAATGTTTAAGTAGTGATTATCAACTAGAAAAGACATCTGGTGATCAGATCAGACAACTCAATACAGAAAAGCTTAATAAATAAATGAAGTTTGGAAACTTTACAAGGGGATGTGCTTTCATAGAGCCTAAAGGTTGGTATGGGCAAATAAACTGCAGGGGAAGCAGTTGAGAAAGTTAAAATACTCAAAATGATTAGGACATCTGGTTCTAGCCTTTTGGCAGAGCTTGGTGGTTTTGATTTGTAGTATTACTGATAATTTGCAGTAGTGAAACTATAAAACTGCTGAAACCAAATATATTCACAGATCCAAATCAACATATTTGGCATATGAGAGACTAAGAATTTCCCCTGATAAAGGCAGAGAATTTGAGAACATGAGATTTTTCTCAGAATGGCAAGGTTGTTATCAGTAGAACCAAGCAGGAAACTTGGAAAAGTGGTGCATACTTTACAAATAGGAAATTTCTGTACTTGGAAATTCGTCTATAGCTGCTGAAAATCCACTTGGTCTTCAAACTATCCAATCTGAAGCTTAGTTTTCCCACATCATAGAACTTAATTAAACTGCTCACAGTAAGCCAGGCCTCTCATCCCACGGGATCTTTCACTCTAGGAACAGTGGTGTTTATTTGCAAGTCTGTTGAGTAATTGTAGATTACATCTTATTTGGGAAAGGAGAAAGGGAAAATATTAGGCTGATGTGTTCAAAGAAGCACTGCAGGAAGGACTATTTGAGGCCCTAAACTCCCTTAGAAACTCGACAGGCACTATCAAACTTTATTCTGCAACGTGCAATGAGCTCTTTTATACCTGGGGTAATTCATGGTAGTCATGGCAGCTTTTGTCAGACACTTCACTGGACAAGGGATTTCATTCTTTTAGGGAGAGGGTCAAGTCAGAGATTTAAGACTTGAATGTATAAAATAGCTCATGCATTACTCCAGCCTCAGTGCTCTCTAACAGAAGTGTAATGACATCTTCTCCTAGAACTTTTTAATGGCAGGTGATACAGTAACTAAGGGTGTAGCTTGATGAGTAATTTTCTGGCAGTAGTAGCAATGTAGGCTCTTGCTCTTCCCCTGTACACAGACACTGGCATGCACGTGCTTGCTCCCACCCCTTTCATTGTGCAACCTCATGGCAAACCTGTGCAAGAAATTGCTCTAATAGAAAATAGCTCAGTTGCAGGATCATTGTCCCGATGGGGCTCTGTGTGTGACAACACAACATGTGGCACAGTAACAGGTTAGGCAGCACTTCAGGCTGAATGTAGCTGTGGTCTTAACTTGCAGGTGCCTACAGTACTAAGCAGTAGGGATGTTGCTATCAGAGATTTAAACAGAGAACAGTTATTCTGGTGCCTCACAGCAATCCTAGTGTTCATAAAGCTCTGCAGCATTCTGCTATTGCTAGGAAAGAGAAATAAAGGATGTTGGATCTGGAAGGAAGCATTCCAGATGTTGACCACTGGCATTCTTAAGAAAGACCATTCATGGAAATCCTGGATTTAGTGTAAATAATCTGAGAGCAGGTTCTCACCTTGCCACAGTAAAATATGTCCTCTCGCTTGATCTTCCCTTCAGCAATCTTCTCCCGGATGGCTTGTCCCACTTCATGCTCATTGAAGTAGACAAAGGCTCCGTCAATGTGGCGGTAACCAGCATCGATGGCAATCTTCACTGCCTCCAGACAGGAACCTTTGGGAGTCTGGTGGGAGAAGGGAAAGAACGAGCATAGTGTCAGCCTACTGCTTACCTCTCCTTCAGTGCTGAGATATACACAAGATTCATGGTGTAATTCATCCTAAGTGACCACCCCTGGCAACCACGTTCCAACTTCTAAATAAAAAAGTGCTGTACACTTTTTCTCAAAATTGTTGAACATGTGGGATTACACTGGGAAAAGGCAGCAAAGCAAAAATCTCAGTGTCTCTGTGAAAGAGACTACACTAGTGTCGTCAGGAAGTAGAATCGAATGCATTTGATATGAAAATAATTTCAGAATTTCTTGTCCAGAGAGCAAGGGCTTTCCTACAACAGCTAATTGATAAAATCCCATACTCAAGGGGAAGATGACTTTTTGGTTGAGCAGAGCTGGCCAACCACCTGCTGATCAGAGGCTGTTTGATTAACTTGGACCTTTCAGCAGTGCAGGAATTTGGATTTGACTTCTTTCTCCTCAAATCAACTTACTGTTGTTGGTATCACAATCTGAAGGTTGGGACTATCTACTGGTATTCTCAGTTCTGAACATCTGCTTTACTGTGTGGTTAAGAAACAGTAGTTGCTTTAGTGTATATTTATATATATATTACTGCTTCAGCTTAAGATGAACCCAAGAAACCTCCTAATAAGTGACATTTTTGTACTGTGCACTGCATTTATGTTTGGTCGTCATTGCCAAAATTCAGAGTAAGCTTGTTTTTTCAGAGCAGTCATATTTTCCATATTTTCCATTAGCCAATGTGGCAAGCAAAATTACATGTAGGCCAAGCTAAGCAAAAAAGCATAAAACTGGTTACTGAAATTTTTTGTCTGGTCACTAAAATTGTACTGAAAACAACTTATGGTTCCTACACTTTTTCTAATGAGAGAGCAGCTCTAAGTGGTGGTGGCCAAGAGTGTGGAGCAACGCTATTCTCCCATCCTTTTCATGGCCATTGCTCAGCTGCAACAGGGACATCTGATTCACTTCAACAAAACCTGAAATAGAGCAAGTAAAACTGTTCTGCTGTGCTGCTGTCTGTCAACAAAAGAAGGCAAGAGTTGGATTTTGCCACCTGAAAGTGCAGGAGTAAGACCACACTGCTTCTCCTGTGAAGAAAACAGATGCCAGAGGCGTCTGGAAATGAGACAGTATGAACAGAGGATGTCAAATTTGCTGGTTTTGACAATGCCAGGGGAAGGAGAGAAGCAGGACTGGCAGAAGTGTTGTTGGGAAGGATCTTTTTTTACCATAGCAATAGCTCTCCTTCCTCTCTCTCCGAGCTGTCCTTTTACAGCTGCCACTGGCCTGACAGTCCATGAGTTTGTCGTGAAAGAAACAGCTTCTCTTCTACCACCTGCTGAACTAGAAGGTGTGAAACTCATAGCTGCTATAGGATGCTTCAATTATTAAGGAAATTGGTCTTCCCTTCCCTGTTCATGAAAGAAAAGTCTTTGAGGGACTGCTGAAGACACCTGGGGATGCCTTCATCCCGGTCTTTCAGTCCCAGAACTGTAGGCTGGTGACAGATCATTCTGGGATAATGGGACCATATTCCAGCCTGCTTGCTCAGTGCCCCATCTTTGCTGACTCTGAGGGATCAACTTCTGTTTGGGCTTGGGAGGAACTTTCTGCTCCAGCACGTAGTGCCTAAAGGTTACTTAAAATGCAAAGCTGCTCACACGTGCCCTGATTTATTACAGACCTGAATGAGGGCTGAGAAGCAAAATGGCATAGTTTGGCAGTCTAGAGTATTTACAGCAGTGATGATGCAATACTGTGTGCTTAATTGAGGGAGACAATGAAACACTTGTTTCAGTGCTTTGCTGCTTTCATTATGGAAGTCTCCCAAAAGCCCTCATGGCCCTTGGCAGGGCCCTTTCCTGGTTGTTAGTCAGATGTAAGGAAGACCATGGCAGCTACCAGCTTTTCAGGCACACTCAATGGCTACTCTTCACTTGGGGCATGCCGGGCAGTGTTACAGAAGTGCAAGGCATGGAGCAATGACAACCTCCAACATGTTCTCTGCTTTGTCCCTGCCTGAACCTGCAGGAGAGGATTTGAGAGAGACATCAGGATGAAAGCTCTGACACGAGTATTACAAGCCTGCAGTGACTGATGACAGTAACTCAGACCTCTGCCCGAGCAATGAGCAGCACAAGGCTGGAGCCACAGTTGCAAAGCTCAGGCTGACGGGCACAGAGCAACAGGGCTCAGCTGAAAGGTCTGGGGAGCTCCAGCCTAAGTGGTTATTAGTTATCTGGAGGACAAGTGTATTTCCTAAAGTGCTATCAGTGTTTTTTTTTCTCTCTGAAACATGATTTTGCAAATAGTGTGTCTTCTAGATTTCTTCAGCCTGTTTGACTTTTACCATCTGAGTACATGAGAACAGAGCATTTAGAGGACAGTGATGCATTACCATAATATAGATTTTGGGGAAAAAAAAAAAAATCATTCTTTTTTACTTTTTCCATTTGTTGAAGAGACTGAAAATGGGATGTGAACCCAGTAGCAGAATTTCCCCTCTTCACACTCTTGAGAGATTGCATGAACACAGCTCCCTATTGCTTCCTGATGCTGTAAACTAAACTCTGCCAGGCAAGGAAATGTTGATTATTGAGCTGCATCTTTTCTCAGTCACCAGGGCCCATTTGGTCAGTAAGAAAAGCAGAAGGAATAGGTGAGGAAAGGTAGAATCTCACATGTAAGGGAACAGCACAGTTTCAGACATGGAAAAGGGGAGAATAGAGGGAAATGCTTGCAGTTACTGCATCTGCTTTTGGCTGAATCAGTTGACTTGTGTTCGAGTTGAACCTCTGTGTATTTCTTATTTTTTTAATGGGACTTACACCTGTACAAATAATCTTGTGAAAGACTCCACCATCTCAAGGAATAACTCTTTAGGGGCTCGAGATGGCTTTTTTTGGATCAGGTCTTGATTACCAATGGCCGGAGATGGGTTTACATTATATATATATATGTTTTTATTGCACTAGTCCATTTCATCTGATGTGGTATATTAGTTCTGACAGATTCTGGTCTAAGGTGCTTCATATAAAATGCAAAACAATCTAGGGAACAGTTTTTGGAAAATATTGCCTCTATTGAACCATCCCAGCTGAAGGTCTGAGACATCTGTGAGTCTGGAAACTTTATACCATATGTTTATTCTCATTCTAATGGAGAAACGATCATTTCTGGCATTTCACATTTTTAATCCTTCCAAATCCTGCAGTAATGGGCTGTAGTAAACTGTGCTGATGAGTTGTACAGGCTAGTCATGTTGTGGTATTGCCACTTTTTAGAAGTGTTGCTTTAGGTGTTGTATCTTATTCCATTGTTTCCTGACAGACCACCACTGCTCATCCATCTTTCCATCAGAGAAGCACAAACCTGGATCTTTCCCCTCTACTTAGCTGCTCAGTCTGAGGTGTTTAAATCTCTTCTGTCCTCCATTGGTATTCAGCAGTGACCAGATCAAAGGTTGCAACTGAAAACCAGTTTTTATAATGAAATACTAAAACTTTTATAGAAAGTGCAGATAGAAAACTGTGATGCATCTGTGTTGTATAAGGGCTGGCACCACTTATCACAGCAGCTGATGGAACAACACCTCCCAGGCTATTTGGCCATGGGCAACCACCTTATTCTACTCAGGACCCCAGACCTCTTCCGTCTCCTTTCTGCAGGTTATATCTCGTAGTACATTACCTAAAATGCAGTTGCCTATGCTGCCTACTCACTCCAGACAGGGCTTTATTTTTGCACCATTCCTGAATGAGCAGAGTAGTACAAATTAGAGTAGTAAAAATGCTAGATGAGGTACTGAAATGTCTCTGTGTCATAAACCTTTGTGCTTTGTTACTAATGGTTCAGGACTCTCTAGCTTTGGCCTAAAGACAAATCTGCTTCTTTTTTACTTTTTATTTAATCATAGATAAGAGTTTTCTTGATTCTTCACCATAATTAATGTTTCAGCTTCTAATCATTGTGCCTTGCAACTATGCTACTTTGATCAAGGAGTTGCTTTAGAACTGGAGTTTTATGACCACTTGTGCACTCTAAGTCAGATATTTATCTTCAGTGCTTTTGCAGACGGTCACTAATTTGTGCCAAAGAACCATATTTAATTTATTGCACATTTTATGATAAAAGAATAACTGTTTGGTTGACTAGGAGGACTTGCTCAATCACTAACCAATTTGTTCAATAGCATCTGTGTTATTTTTAAGATCATAAAGTTCAAGGAAACAAGAGACACAATTATTCCCTCTGTGGAAGATCAGACAGCTACAGAAGCTGAATTAGACGGCGCTGCCAACCTTCTATCCCTAGTAGAAGCTGTGAGAGAAATAACTCAGAGCAAAAACAGAAGTGAAGGCATCATGTGGAGTCACTCTAACCCTCTGATACTTTGACAAAAAGATAACAAAGAACATTACTAGCATAAAAAGAATAGTTAGAAGATTGTGTTTCTGAAGGGGACTGAGACAAAAGGGTCAGTGTGAAAAATTTTGTACAAACATAGTAACCTATAAATACTAGTAACTTAGTGTAAAAAACTAGCTTTGCTTTGCTGGCATAGCAGAGTCCGTATCAGTCAATCCCCACACCCTCTATCAATCAATAGCTTGTAAACCAGCTGACTTACCATCATACATGACAGATTTAACTGGTACCTGTTTCCTTCAGACTCCATGATAAATAAATTCAACAGAAGGGCTGAGGTAACGGACTTAGATATGCACTTTCACTGAAAGAAAGGCAGGAGCAATTTGGCCCCTTCTCCACAGATGAAGTAGCCAACTGGCCAGTTACCACTTTCTGTGAGTCTGAAAAAGCAATGTGCTTCATCAATTCTGTCTGTCTGAAAGGGTCTGTTCTCTTTTTCCTCTGAGACCATGAACTTCCCTAATTTTTAATGTTTAATCCAGACATCTTCAATCATATCCCATTTTGTCAAAAACTATTCTCCCTACCATAGAAAATGGTTCCGCTTCAGTTTTGTTCAGGAGTGCACATGACCAAGCCACAGGAGAATATTTTTGTGCAGGCATACCCATGAATTTTTCTCTTCCTACTCAAGTAGTACAGTGTTTGCTCAGCAGTGTTAGTGGTTGTCTGACTTACTACTGTTATGCAGTATCACAGTTCAGCTGCCCTCTAATTCTTATGCTTCTTCTATAGCATCTTTTTCTGGTCAGCAATTTCCTGTAGCTTTCCAGGTGATTAAGAGGGTTATCTCCAAAGATAAAACTAACAGGACATACTGGCAGTAGGTTATAATCTTGCAAAACCACGTGAACTGCTACTGTAGTCACTATTTTTATGTGGCAATATCAGTATCATCATTTATTCTTTATTAGTGTGTACACTAAGGAAAACAGTCTGACTCAGGCTCCCAGATTCTGCTCTGCCCAGTTTTACAGGAGCAGCTTTACAGAGTTGCACTAGTGTCTGCAGCACATGAGAGCAGAGGAAGCAGTACTTCAGGGAAGAAGCCTTTAACCTTAGTCCTGAGCATCTCACCTGTTTAGTGCAATGTTTGCAGTCTCACAGCGGGGAATAATGATCCTGGGGGGAAAGGCCTGAAGTGTTAGGAGACAAAGGGCCATCTTCTGGAAAAATCTGAGTTGAACTGCAGTAAAGTTACACAAAACATCCAAGCCATGGGCCAAGTGCTCCAATCCAAACCTATAATTTAGGATGTGGAGCTGCTGTTTAGGAATCTTAGTCAGCTAAATACAGGAAGGAGAAAGTAGGTACATTCCTGGGCTCAGGGCCTCCTTCATCAGAGCTCGGCACTCACACACAGATTCTTATGCAAGTTTCTAGAAGCCCAATTGCTTATTTCCATTTCCCTGTTTTCTGGACAAACTGGCAAAAAGGATTGGCTTAAGATGTTAGGAGCAGAGCATAGAAAGCATGTGTACTGAAGGCGCTGCAGGAAAGCACAGGTTGAGTTTACAAAGCCAGAGGATATGAGCCACACAAGGGCACATTCTTAGAATTGTTTAATCTTGTAAAAGAAAAGCTGTACTGTACACCTCTTTCTTGGAAAATGCAACCGCCAGCACATCCCTCTCTCTCATACACAGGAAAATCTGGCTTTCATCCCCCGGAAGCATTGGCAGCCGCCATCTAGGAAGCAAAACCCAGCAAAGGGTTCTCTGCAAAAGCAGGTAGAGCTGGGAATGGAGGCAGACACCACAGCTAAGAGCCACAGGCTGCTGTGCCTGCCCAGAACTTTGCTTTATGTCATGCACTTTATTGCCTTGGAAGGTGGACAGCAAATATGCACGGAGAAGATGGGAGGAATGGTGTCACTTGTGTCCTTGTGTCACACCATGAATGAAGGTGGAAAAGGGGTGCCTTTCTCCTCTTACTTGATGCTGTATCAGAGGCCTGAAGAATGGGGTTTGTCCATACAACAGAAATTAGATTTCATAACTGCAGATTTAGCATTTCTAGAATTCCTGTGACATTGTTATTCTAGGATTTAGCCAAAGCTGTCTTCAGGAAAGCCTTATTATTGTAGCTGGCAGAGGGTGCTGGAGTTATTTTTAACACTTGATTGCAGAATCCTCAGTTTTAGGAACGCTGCAACTTTTCACTTGACACAAAGTAAGTTAATGCAAGGTGAAGCTAAAGAGCTGCCATACCTTTCTGCTGGCAGCTAGAGGATTAAAGCAAACCAAGAACGTGCTGTGCACACCTGGGTTCCTGTGCTCACAGTGTTAGTGGGATGGACTGGGGAAGTTTCCTGAAGAGCTGGAGGACACAACAGCCAGTTGGCTGGCCCTGTGAAGCGTGGCTCTATCTGGGAGGGTGGGTGCTATCAAAATAGCCTTCAGACAAGCAATGCAATCATAGGGATGCATGAGGTACAAGGGGAAGATAAAGCACCAACTTGTGCAATAAAAGAGAAGAAAGGTTGCCAGTACCTCTTCTGCTTCATTCCCTAGAGTTAAAGGGGAGAGGTTTCTGGCGCCAGTTCGAAGAAGTGTTTGCAAAGGCAAATGTAAAACTTGGGGAATTCCACCACCTAGTTAGCTGAACCAACAAGAGTTGGCTTCAAAGCCTAGAGAGGCATTTTCTGCGCAGTGCTTTCAAGTTGTGACAAATCTGGCCTCCTAGGTCAACCAAAGAGACAATCCACATGTTAGCTTCCCACATGAGCTCCAAGAACATGCTTACACTGTTTTTGGAGAACTGTGGGGAATCAGGGACACAGAGGAGTGCGCAGCCATATTTAACGTATGGAGTCGGTCAGGGACATTTTAGAAATGGAGCTTTGCCTGGAAAATTCGGCTCTAAATGTTCTTGCCAAAAGCGTATCTTTCAGCTGTGGTAATCCCGATTACTCACTCGTAGGGGTTCAGTTTTTCCCCTCTTCAACAATGCCAGTGATTCCCTGTCTCATCTTCTGTAAAACAATCTTCTTACCTTTTACTTAGATAGAATGGCTTTCCCTGTGGCTTTTGAATGGGCTTAAAAAAAACGCCAGCATATTTAGAAAGCCATAGGAAAAGAGAAGAATAAAAGTACTATATTTGGGGTGTCAATATTTGGATTAGTATTATTGCACTGGTAACAGCTAACTTTGCAGTTTTTGGAAGAGGAGTGTATTGAAACAGCTAGTGCTTGTCACTTGCAGCACACAGCTATGGAATGGAAAAAGTCTGTTCTCTGTTTGGTTACTTTTCAAATAAGAATCCCTGTGACTGGTTTTGAGTAGTGCTACTGTCCTAAAAGCTTATCTGGATTAGCCCTGAATTAGTTTTGGATCTGGACTGATTAAACACGATTCCACTCTGTGTCATAGGCAGACACGTAGTTTGGTGGATCGTGTTGGTACCTGATATCTACCATCTAAAAGTTGTCCTGACTCCCAGACAAAGTTGTCACCTCCTAAAGGCGCCCTTGTTCTGGGATCATTTTCCTGTGGAGCGCTCTTGCCGTGTCCAAGTCTGCATGTGTTGGTACCGTGTTTGGGAGCCAAATGACGCAGTGCCAGGGTGGCTGCAAGAGCCAGCTCCTCTGCTTGGATTAGGCAGGCATCACTGCACAAGGCCAGGCAATTACCTGTCTGTCAATGGATTCATTAGCGCAAGTCCTTGGCTCTGTGCGGGGATACCTCTCTTGGTCCTGAAGCAGTCTGAAAATGTTTTCATGTAGCAGCTGAGATGTCGTCATAGGTTAGAGGTACTACCATTTTAAGAAGAAGGGGTTTTGTTTTAGGGATGCTGGGGTAGGCAGGGGGAGGGGAAGAAGTTGTTCTGAGCACAACCTGCTCCTTATAGTAAACTAAAAAATTCACCATTTTCCAGGACCAGCAATTTTTTGTCCATTTTGCTCAGAATTTCTCCCTTGGTTAATGAATTTCATAGCTAGAAATTTAGTTTTTCATTCACACTCCTCTGCAAGGCTGGGCTCTTCGTCATTAGGAATTTCACATGTTGACCACTTCAGTAAACACATATTTTAATCTGCAACACATGATTAGACACTAATTGTGTTCACAACTGGGAACAGAAGCCATTAGCACAGAGCAGAGATTAGCAATACTATCACTTTGTTTTCTATTAAGCTTCCTGCTTCATGGAAATGAAGAACCACAGAGATTTCATCAGAGAAGATACATGGAGGTAAAAGAGCATATTGCAAATTTAACAATGTCTTAGAACCATAGGTTTTGTGCAAATGAAAGTATTAGGAACAAAGCTTTTGTCTCCAAGAAAGTTGCATGCGAGAATCTTTCCTCTAGGGTGACAGAGTGTGGTAAGTCGTTTTATCAAATCCAAATTTAAAATCTGGTTAAAGTACAGTTCTTACACAAAAGCTAGAAGTTTCTGAGTCTGCTACATTTCAGGGGGAAAAAAAAAGCATCTACCTCTTCTAATTACCTGATTTTTCTGATTATATGACTTTGGTTTCCTTTCTTAATGAGACAAAGATGCAATCTTGCATTTATGCAAGCCAAAAATGTTCCATTGTATAACACAAGATTAAAGGGAGCTAGCAGGAACTGAGGCATCAAGAGGTGGTTGCAAGACAGAGGAGGAGAGGTCAAGGCTAAACATGAAGGAAGTGTTGAAGACAAAGAAATGGAGGAAGACTGCTCCAGTGGCAGAACAGAAAAGCTGTGTGGTGGGGAAAAAAAGGACAACTCAAGATAAATCAGAGGTAGTTAACATGCCACTTGAGCATATAAGAAAGGGAAATTTAAAATGTGTCATGCAGCAGTAAGCTTTTAGCAAAAGTCATTGATGAAATCAGAACTTGTTCTGAGACTCTTCTCATTTAGTTTAACCTTCTAGTTAAGAAGGAGTCTCTTCTCTTTGTTATAAGAAGTTTGATGTGTGAAAGCACTCGTTCATGTGTGAAACCGCTTATTCCCTGGCACATTTGCCACCTCTGTAGCAAACAGGGATGAATTTAAGGCAATACTAGAGCCCAACCACTGCAATTTCTTGACTCCTCACACAAGCTCTTGCCCAAGAGGTTGGTCTGTTGCCTGTTAAAAGCTGATGCCCGCTGCTGCACCTCCTCAAGGCATCTGGGCACCAAATATCAAGAAATCTTGCCCTTATCTGCTCTTGGCAACTGGGTCGTGCCAGTAACTGACTTAGTTAAGGAATAAAATCTGAGCAATTAATCAATGAGGACATCACTCAACACCAGGATAGCAGCCACCGAAGGAAAGGCATACCATCTGCAGTTTGTGCAAGCAAAATTGCCTCAGTATGGTTTAGCCCTTCAAGCATGAATCTAATTGAGCCACGACTCCATAAGCAATCTGGCTGCAGATATTGGGTTTCAGGGTAAATATTGTTCAGTATGAAGGCTAGGCTAAGAGTTTACTACCAGGCAAGCAAGGAGCCCTCCAGGACATGTAGCAGTTCAGGCAGTTGTCTTTCTGGGCTACAGTAATGTATCTCCTTCCCTTCACACCTGACTCAACTGGTCAAATCTCCACTCAGATGTATGATTCTAGGATATCCTCCCAGACTGAGGGAACACCAGGCTACTCTCTGAAACATCTTAGAAATCCCAGCCCTGAGAGACCTCATGTGGCTCTGTGTCAGTCAGCTGGGGCTCCGCTGCTCCAAAGTGCTCCCTGAAGACAAGAAGAACTAGTACTGCATAAGGTAGTACTGCTGCTTAAAAAGCAAAGACCTTGAGAAAGCCAGTGGTGGTTACCAAAGGGGAAGGGACACAATGTCTTTTGGAAATGCTGACTAGAAGATACAATCCAATAACTTTAAAAAAAAAAAAGTTTCAGGAATTTTATTTACTTCTTAGGCTCAAGCCATAAATAAAAGACTTTGTAACCAAATATCCCAGCTGACTACCCCAGCTCTGTTCAAATCAGGTTCCCAATATTTTACCTCTGAACAAAATAATTCCATGGCCTACATCTGTAGTAATTTCATGTAGGTTCATAAAGATTACTTCATTAGAGAGCTAACTTCTTACTCAATACTTGCCGAGTTCAAAAACATATTTGTGTATAATCATTCACATTAAAAGGACTGTGGCATTTTCTTTACGTATTTATTTTAATAGCATGTCATGGGAAATAAGATAAGGCTGTAAGAACACTTGGATGTTAGAAGAGTTCCTGCTCTTGTCACTGCCTCTCTCATCTCTTTCAAGAAAAAATCCAGAAGCCAAGTTTACCTCAGGAGGAAGACAGTTGTGTGAGTCACAGTAGGAGAAATTTACCGGCAAGAAATCCAGACGTAAAAGCCTTTAAGCTCAACAGTATCTCCAGAGATCTCAGGTATCACTTCTCCCAGGAGCACTCAATACATGATTCATTTTGTAGCTTTGGGTCAGGCCAGGTGACTTTCTTTGCAAGTCACCTGAAATCATTGCTGTTTCCAGTCAACTGTGTTTCAGAAGCCAGCGGTGGCTTTCCAGGAGGAAGAACAGAGGGGATTGAGTGTAATTCCTCTCTTACTGCAGCTCAGAGATCCAGATCCCATTGTGGGGACAAATCACTTATTACCTCTATGGCAGCCTATGGCAGCTCCAAAGGCAAGCAGCCTGAAGCAGGGGTGCAGCCAGCACCATTAAGAGTGATTGAAAAAGTTTGTGCATGCACATCCTTGTGCAAGGAACTTTTTGGCATAAATGATTCTATGGGAGCATTAGAGGCTGTTAGACCTGTACAATGAAAAATTACTCTGTTCAGCTTCTAGCTTGGGTGTAAAAAGTAATTCCAAGTGCCAAAACAGTGTTTTTACTTATCCAAACCAGATTTTTTTAAACTTGGTCACTCAGACTGGATCTGGGAGCCCTGGATGAACTTTTCCTCTCCCTGATTCAAACCAGCAATTTCTTCTTAAACAAAACCCAGACTGTCTGGGCACTCACAAGGGTTACTTTGTGGTAGTTAAAGATTTGGGGAAATGGGTCTCCTCTTCCTCCTGGGTGGATGCCATACCAAGTTCTTCAGCATCCAGTGCTGTGGGGCTGGTGGGCAGTGCACTTTCCCATGGGGAGGGTGCTCCTCCTGCTCCAGCCTGTGCTTGTTTCTTCTTGCCTCTCTCCAACTATCACCTACCCCACAATCACGTTTTTTTCCCTGAGCTGTCTGATATGAATTTAATCCCCAGAGGCTGAGAGGAGGACTGAATCTGGTTTCCCACCGCACATGTGGATTCCCTTACCAGTGGCCTATTCAGGGAAAGGCAACTGCTACCTCCAAGTGCTTTAATAATTCTTTGATTCCTCAGCTTGTACTGCCAGTGCCCAAAGTGAAATGCTTTGCCATTTGTTTTGCCTGAAACTATTCCACAAAACTGCTTCCAATTTATGAATGGATTTGGCTACCTCAGAGCCTCATTTTTAGCTAAGTTGAAACTTGCCAACAGCCCTCACCCAGTGCTATTCTTGAGCGCTTTGCCCAATCTTATGTTTCAGAAGCAGCGCCTGTGTACAGTGCGGTTGCTACAACCTTCTCTCCAAGCCCTGTCCTCCCTCAGTCAAAACAGGAAGGCAGGAGAGGAGCTGTGGCCAAGGCCCCTTGACCTTCCAGGGAAACAGCGAGTATTTATGTGGAGACACTGGACTGATGATCTTAGCTGTGTTGACAGGGATGAGTTATAAAGTGAAGCAGGCATAAGTGCAGTTTTAACAAGGCATAGGATTTCCAGGATTTAGGAGTGTTTTTAGCACCTTTCCCCTCTAAGACTGCTCGTCCCCACACTTCATCTGCTTCCAGATGGGTGCCAGTGCCACTCGATGGGCTATGCTGGGAACTAAGAATCAGTGCAGGGAGGAAGTGGGAGCCTGCCATGGATTGGTCTGGTTCTGCAGTAGCACAGGGCAATGCCAGGGGCTCATCCAGGGGCCTGTCCTCCTCTACCACCCTCCCCTGTGGGGCTGCCCTCTCCCTCCTCCCTCCATCTATTTAATACCTTGGAGAATTGGGTCAACGGCTTGGGGGCCCTCAGGGAGGGGGAGCTGGACACGGTGCATCTGCTGGAGCCTTGGCAGAGCTGCTCCTGCACTCACAGGGTTTTGCCAGAAGGATCCACAGAGCCAAACAGAGGTAGAATTGGCCTCAAATTTTAAAGCTGTCTGGAGTGCACTGGTAGTCCTGATTCACAGTTCCCACTGTGGTTCCCACCCAAACTCATGAAAAGCAGTAATATTTAGGAAAGGGAAGAGAGAACAGGGGAAGGAGTCAGTGACTGAGATTTCCACTTATTCACTTGAGTCCATCCTTGGTAGGATAAATAGCCTAATTTTTTATGTAGGCAAGAATCTAATACAAATCATACATTTCCTTCCTTGTGTGAAGGAGAATGCAAAACCAACTTCAACACACTGAAATCTGCCTGCAAAAGAAAATTAAGCTTTATAGTTATGCAATTATTGCGTTCCTTTATTTTAAAATAAGGTCAGGAAGCACCAATTTACCAACCTGTAAAATTTTTTTTAATGTGCTTCTCTTGACAAATAACCCAAGTTTATGACTAATTCTATTCTGTGACCCAGTGAAGAATTTCTTCTTGTTAGCAGATGAACTGATAGCCTATGGATTCATTGTACTTTCTTGCTGTAGTAGGAGAGTAAAGCAAAAAGAAAACCCCCAATGTTGCACTTTTCAGCCTCAAAGAATTAGCTGAATTGTCATCCCAACGTCTACCCAGTCAGAAGAAAAGCTCTCTTACATCTAGGGGGAAAGAGCATTCAATTAAAATTAGTCTGATTATCAAACAGACCTTTTCCAGAGTGGTCCAGCTCTGCTCCTGTTGAGTGATGTACTACTTTGAGTCAGTAAACTTGTACAGGGGACCTTCTGTCAATAGATGTATTTTTTGTTGAATATTTCGCAACTGGAGAAGCATGACTTATCTCCCAAAATCGTCTTTGGGAGAACAATTAAGTTCTTTAAGATGAGCAAGGCAAGCTGCTGACACATTTCAGTTTTGAAGGCACTGCTGTTCAATTTATGCAGACAAAGCCTGAAACGTGAAAGCTGGCCTCCTGCCTTTGTTTTCTTCTAACTGACTGCGGAGAAGCAGATTTCCCTGTTCCATGGCAAACTAGATCTGCCTGGTTGGCTTAACCAGCAAGCACATTCCTGCACTTCAGGAAGAGCACTCCGGGCTCATTATGAGCTACTGGGCTACAGCCTGACACTAAGAAAACACATTTGATTTGGACAAGCTGCTCTGACATGGAGGTGCCAGGGTGAATAACCTTTGCAGGGAGGGCAGGGGGGATCAAAACAAGAAACTAGCATAAAATCAAAAACCTGCCTCCAAGAGCAAGATGAATAATCTGACAAATGAATGGCTCTGTATTTTATATCAAAGCACAAAATAACTGGAAGTTGCAGGGATCTGAGTCATGAGCAGAAATAGAGTGCTGGGGCTGGCTTGAGCCGCCGCTACCACCAGCTGCCTGCCCCCACCGCTGGAGAATGGGTGGCTCAGATGCTGCTTCTTAAGCAATTCAGCCACAAAAGGCTACAACTAAGCATTTTAAGGGAAACGTGTCAGCGCTAGTTTATAGCCTCACTCCTTAAGATAAACCTTGAGACGGTCCTGGGTTGCCACAAAGCCTTTCAGCTGTTGAGGCAGGAGGAACAGGGCAGACACCTCGCCAGGCATCCCGGTGGAAGTTGCACCAGTCACTAGTCAGCACTCGGCAAAGCAGCTTGTCCCAGCCGAGCTGCACTCCGCTGCCACAGCAAAGAGTTGACAGAAGCCCCCGCCCCCCACCCCCCTTTATCAGCAAAGCAGCCTTTTTGAAACGGCCAAATTTTAAGCCGTGACCTATTTAAACGTCCTGCCCCATCACCAACCAGCAGCACGATTCTGCAACAAATCCCACAGCACGCTGCTGCTGCTGCGTTTCCCCAGCTGCTCTCTGTGACAAGTTCTTCGACTCAAATAGCAGTCCTAATCCTGGCGTAAAGCTCCAGCCCAGCTCCGCCAGATAAACGCACATTGTTTCACCTGGTCTTCTGCGAAAATGAGACTGTGGCAAGTGCCTTATCACTGCTATTTTCTCTACCTCTTCTCAGCTCCTCCTCCCACCCATAACTTTCTAACGTGTTTATCATGTAGAAAGAGAAAGCTCAGAAAATCAAACTCCTACAAACGCAGGGGGAAGGAGAAAGGGTGGTTGGATATGTGCACCCATCCCCACTGAGGGTACAGTTACACAGCAGCTTCAATTGCTCTAAATTGGAGTTGCCGTAGCAATGCCTGCCCTGCCTGCATTATCCTGTCCTCCCCACCTTCTGTTAGCAGAAAACAAAGGCGGTATATGCGAAAAGCAAAAAGCCACTACCTGGGGCTGATTCGGTGAAAACCAGCCCTACCTAAAAGTGATTCATTTTGGCTCATTGAGCTCCACGCAAAGGCTCGCCGTACACCTCGAACCACGGGAGGGCGAAGGAAGGAAGCATCAGGATTTTGCAGGAGAGGGGGAGAAAAAGCAGATCTGTTGCTCTGTTGATTTTGGGACAGCTGGATTCCTGCAGAATGAATTCTTAGCAGGGCAACAGCAGTGCCGAGGAGCTGCCTCTCTAAGGGGGATCCCATCCAGCTCCCCTCTCAGCTCCATCAGGTTACTTGCCACTCTGGGCTCCCTGCCTGGTGCCACAGTATCGGGCCATGGCTTGTCCGGGCTGCAGGCAGAAAGTGCAGCAAGGTAGGAGCTGTTGTGCTGGCAGCTGCATTTTTCTTAACTTAAAGCTGGAGCAAAAATTGCAGCTTGAGGGTTGGGGGCATGATGTACACATCTGGAAAAAGATGCTTCAAGTTCTCTCAGAGCTATTTTGACACTGAATTATGCAACATTCTGCTTTGCTATATCAAAACTCCTGTTAGAGACCTTAATTTCATTTGACTAACCATTATTCAAAGAATGCACCAGCTGAAAATAACTCCCAAAAGTTTTAGTGATGTGGGGGACGATGCCCAGGCTCTGAAGTAATGAATTCCTATTGATTCTCCCCATGTAAACCATCATCTTTAACCAGTGAGATCTGCAGTCCTGGTGATGTCTTACACCCTCTCTGCATCACTCGTGCATTGCCTGCAGTAGTGTTGAAAATTCGACGCCGTTATTGATGCACCACGGTACATTTAGTGGTTGTTAAATAGCTTTAATCAAGAGTTTTCTTTAGAAAGGTACTTTTAAATGCCTTGTGATATGTGAAGTCATACACACAGATTGCATTGCAGCTATTACACAAGAGGCGTTCTGGCCACGATGCCTCTTTTCCAACTCTTCAAACAAACAAAAAAGAGAACTGATTAAAGATCAGGCACTTTAGGAGAGCTGTAAAAGGCAGTGGCTAATGAATTGCCTTACCCTCCCAGGTCCGCAAAGGGAAGAAGCATCAGGTGTGCTTCCCCAGCCTCCGCGGGTGCAGCCGACCGGCACGGTCGGACGGGATGCCTGCCCGGCGCAAAACCGAAGGATGCAGAGTATTTGAGAGTGGTTTGGCCGCTGGCAGTCAGCTGTGAGAGCCGCAGGAATCAGGATGCAGGAATTTGGGTCTTTGTTTCAGGAACATTACTTGGAAAGTATCGGGGGCAGCCGCAAGACGGTCCGAAATCCCTCATCTCATCTACGCTCGGCGCAGGGGGCAAGGCAGGGGAGCCGACGGCACCGTCCCTCCTGGCACCGCGTGGCCGAGGGCTCCCGGCCGCCTTGCCGGGGGTCCCATCCCTTTACGACCCGGGCATTGTATGGCACCATCCCGACTCCAGGTCCCCCGCTCCCCTGCCCGTACGCCCAGCGGCGCGGGGCGGTGGGCGACAGTGGCAGCTGCAGCACACACCGCCAGCTGGGAGGGATTTTTTTCTTATTTCTTCCCACCTTTTCCTCATCTGCGGGCCGCGCGCTGCCCGCACCGCTCATGGGAGAGCCGGCTCTTTAACTTCGCACGGGGAAAGGAGCAAAGAGAGAAGTAGCCGGGACGGGAGGAAAGGAGGAGGGTAGCGGATGCTCGGGGGGCTGCAGCGAGGGCGGCCGGCACCTGCCCCCACCAGCGGCGCGGGGCGTCCCGGCGCCCCCGGACTTACTTTCTGGGGGTCGGCGTAGGTGCCCAGCCCCAAGAGCGGGATGCTGTTGCCGTCGCTCAGCGGAATGCGGTGGCTCTCGGCGGTGAGGTTCATCGTGCCGGCAGGTAGGGCCGCCCCGGACCTGGGGCTGACTCCGCAGGGGGCGGGAGCCGCCGCTTCGCAGCCAACCGCGGCCCCTGGCACCGGCACTCACCGGCGGCTGGACGGAGCGGACCGGCGGTGGCTCTAGGGGGAGCGAGGGACGAACTGCCCTCTCCCGCCGCCGGGGAGCGCCTTTTTGGGGGGCTGAGCCACGTGTGCCCGCGGCTGCCCTGCACCGCGCCCCGCCGCTCCCCGCCCCGGCCCCGCCCCGGCCCCGCG
>VZUI01049951.1:0-69017 GCA_013401135.1 Cettia cetti
GGGGCCCAGGCCCGCGGCCGGGGAGGCGGCATCGCCCCGCCCTCGCCACCCGCCCGGCGGCGCTGGCTGTGCGGGGCGGCCCTGCCCGGCCCGGCCCGGCCCGGCCCCTCCGGGGGTTGTCGCTGCTGTCGTGTGGGCGGTGTCCGCACCCTCAGCACCGCGCTTGTGCCAAGCGGCGCACAGTGCATCAGTGTCCTGTTGCAGACAAGGTGGCCTCGGGGCAATAAAGATTTTAAAGACCACTTTTCTCTCTGTTTCTCTCTCTCTTCGTTTTGTTTGGTTTGGTTTGGGTTTTTTGGTGGTTTTGGTTTGTTTTGTTTGTTTTGTTTTGTTTTGTCAGTGTTTTCGTTTTTCGAAGGTAAGTCCACTCAGCCTTCTGTCAAGCCTGAGCCAGAGCAAACACGGCACCCAGATTCAAGATGTAGATGGATGCTGTGGAGGAAGAAGTCATGCTGAGGGAGGACAAAGATGCCTGTGGAACAGAAGTGTAGATGTGTGATCCCTCCCTGGAGTCTGACTGGGGCTCAAACTAAACTTGTGAAAAAAACATTATGTTAGATTTCACACGGATTTGTCTCCTTCACCTGCGGCATCCATCATCTTTGCATTTTTCCAGTTTCTGGGTGATGCTGGGATAGATTTGAGATAGAAGGAGGTGCAGCTGTGTTGGTGGAACTTTGGCATCTTCTGTTGTCTACAGGGTCTCTTCAGAGTTTAGCCAGCCTTTCAACTGCTAAAGAGCAATAGTTACAAAACGGAGGCCTGGGACTGTCTTGCAGCAATGACACCATCTTGTGGAGTTACTGCCTGCTGATTTCATCATCCTGCACTCTTTTCCCCATGTTTACAGGTTGAGATTTTAGATGAGAATGCCAGATGAGACCTAGTGGTAAAAAAACCCCAACCTTGCTTTAATTGTAGCCGTCGTTCTATGTTTTAGTAGTCAGTGCTATCATTAAGACCACACTGGCATCTAAATTAATACTTGGTTGACATCAGTGGCATGTCACAAACATGTCAGGAGGACCCTTCTTATTCTCTTAGATGTGGACTCAAGTACATTAGTTAGCCTCTTGATCCTTCTGTGCTGTGTCTAATCTATTAATTAATTGGAAAATATGTGGTGTAGATGAAGATTTCTGAGTTGGAGACAATTAAACCTTAAATCCAGGTAAGATACAAGTACACACAGCAAGTCATTGTGAAGGACAGCAAATGAGATTGTGTGTCACTTATAGCAGCTGGCACTCAAAGTCACAGGATTGTTGGGGTTGGAAGGAACCTGTGGAGATCATCTAATCCAACTCCCTTGCCAGGGCAGATTCACCTGAAACAGGTGACAAAGGAACAAATCCAGGTGGGTTTTTCAGAGAGGGGGACTCTAGAACCATCCTGGGCAGCCTGTTCCACTGCTCTGTCACCCTCAACATGAAGAAATTCTTTCTCAAGTTGAGGTGAAACTTCTTGTATTTTAGTTTATGGTTATAAAAGAGAAACAATCATGTCACCTTTGGCCTTAAGACTTCTTAAGGGCATTGAGGTGCTGGAGCATGTCCAGACAACTAGTGACAGGATGAAAGGAAATGGCCTCCAGCTGTTCCAGGGAAGATTCAGGTTGTACATCAGGAAGAATTTCTTCATGGAAGGGGTTGTTAAGCATTGGAGTAGGTGGCCCAGGGAAGTGGTGGAGTCAGTGTTCCCGAGGGTGTTTAAGGAAATTCTAGATGTGGCACTCAGTGCCATGGTCTAGTTGACACATGGTGGTGTTCCATCAAAGGTTGATCTCAGAGGTCTTTTCCAGCCTCATTAATTCTGTGATTCTTTGGCTCCCCACCCCAACTCAATCCATTATCTTTACCATAGCTAGACATGATCAGACATCCTTCAAGTGTCAAAGCTTATTTCATCTGCAGCATTTAGATAAATTTATCCATATTCAACCTTTTTATAGCATTACATACATCTTACATTCTTTGCTCCTTTAGTAGTTGTTCTTTGGAATTCTATGACGTTTTCTTAAGAATAAAGTGCACCAAAGAAATCTTACGAGTTACGTGAGTGCTTAAATGGCTTTACAACATGGTGTTTGTCAGAACAGGTGTTTTGGAGCACCCACATATTTAAGGAACAAGGCATTTAAAAATGTGTGTAAAATCATTTTCTGGAACAGACTAAGCTGCAGGAGTGAAAGGAGCTTTCAGTAACAGCACTTTAACTTAGTTATATATTTGGTCAGCACAATTAAGCTGGTTAGTGGTGTGACTGAATTCTTACTTCAGAAATTCGAGGCCCATATGGAAAATGAAGAGACATATAAAGAAAATCATTGAGGATCAAACTTAACTTAAAGGTCTTCTTTTGTTACTGACAAAGATGCTGTGTGTATAATTCAGAAGCAGACATGTAAAAATATGTCTCTTCAATAAGCTCTGAAGAATAAATTTTAATGGAGGGGATGCAAGATTCTAGTCATGGATAGGTGTCATTAAAGGATTTAATGCATTTTTTGCAACATTAATTCAAATTGGCCTTTATCCAAATGCTGATTGATGGATTGAAATGTTCAAGGAATTATAATGATGTATGGCATTATATTAAGATTTATGGCAGAAGTGTATAGTAGTGCATCACAAAGAAAAGATGATCTTTTTTTTTAATAGCATAAGCATAAGAATAGTGCTGAACAACTGATACTCAAAGGTATGGGTTTACTGGTGACCACTGAAAACTAATTTCTTTCCTCATGGCCATTGTCACCTTCATCTCAGTGCTAAAGTAGAGTGTTACTCCTTCTGTCTAGAAACCCATGCAAGTGCCTCTGCCTGAGCATACCAAGTCCATTGCTGAAGGTACACAACTGTGGCTCAGAATTCTGAGGAGAATGCTAAGTTGCAGTGGGGGGGAAAAAAGCTGTCAGAAAGTCTGAAGAGGAGATTCATGTGAAATGAGAAAGCTGAAATTGAAGACAGGATAAGACAAGGGAAAGCACTAATGTAGGCGACTATAAAATCATCAAGAAAAATCAGAGTGTTGGAGGGAGGCATGACTGTGGCTGTGCTCCAGGGAGCTGTAGGAGATGCCCTTTCTCCTTTTTGACATTTGCTTACCTGGCTAGCAGAGACTCTGCTTATCTCTTATAAAAGGTGGTGAGCACATTAATGCCTAACCTAGTAGTGATCATTTGGGTGTCATACCCAATAAATAATTTTTATACTTCTGAGTATGTTCTGCTTAAAGAATCACTTTGTGTTTGGCTAAGGTGTCCAAACAGGGAGGAATGATTACAGGACACAAAAGTTGTTAAAGTTACAGGAAACAAAAGGTGATAGACAAAGCGTATGTGGGAATTGTACTCCCAAAAGTCAGTTCAAAAGAAAATATGTGCTCCCAGATTAAAAAAAAAAAAAAAAAAAAAAAAAAAAAAAAAAAAAAAAAAAAAAAAGACGGTTTTGCAGGGAGACAAGTGACCCTCGATCTGGCCAAGGAGTCAAGCAGAAATTCAAAAAGAAAATATTTTCTAAAAAACAAACAAAACTACAAAACAAAGATTCAATATTGCCAAAGGATTCATTTGGGGAAAATAATCAATGAAAAACTCCAAGGAATCATTATAAATCTGAAAATATAAAGCAGATTTTTGTCATATGTTGAAAATTGTCTTTAGAAATTTCCAATTGATCTTATGATATATTGAACACAGCATGGAAATATTTAATGAAATTGGGAACAATCACAGCAGGGGTAGTGGGTTTGCACTTTTGTTCTCTTTTCTTCCTCCTTGTCTCTGTTTTTGCTTGATTTTATCGTAGCTGAAGCCACATATCTGATTGACAGTGAATATTTTTTTCAGGCAATCTAGAATTGCACTTGGTTCTTTAATACCTCCAAATACAGGGAGTTTTTGCATCCCAAAGGTATGTTATTTGATATTATTTTCCATAAATGCTCATATAGTTCATTAAAGGGTCCAGCAATTCTTTTTTTCCTTGTTTCTTATTGCATAACCAGACAGTTTGATATTTTCCCTCTTACTTTTTGACATCTTGGGTGGGATTTGTCAAAGGAATGCAGGCTTGGGATACAGTCTAGACATGGGTATTTGAGCTAGTCATCCTAAGCTGCTTCAATGGTCAGCAAAGAGAAAAAGACACTTTTGGAAAGGAATTAATTCCAGCATAGAGAACACTTTTGAAATATGTTAGATGCATCATTCTCTGAAACTGCTTATTTTTCTTTATTAACATTGAGGAAGGTCTGAGAAGACCACCTCAGAGGTAAACGATTGAAGTTTTGCAAAAGGAGCCTCTGTCCTGGCATTGGTGTAGACTCTCTTGGCTGCCAAATGCTGAGTCTGCCATCACTTGAAATTCTGAGGTGAGATGAATTATTGTCTGGAAGCCAGAGAGCAAAACCTGAAACCATCTATTAAGTAGAAAACTCAGTCAGAAAATGGACACTATAGAAGGAAAATGGCTCAGTGCTTTTAAATCACTCCAGCAGCTCACAATTTGTCTCATTTCATTTCCTAACACTTCATTTAAAGTGTCTACTTTTGCATTTCATCTTTTTCCTCTTGTCACAGTCTTTGGGGATGCCTGTGTTCAGGTTCACAACTACCATGCCTATGAAGGGGTTGCCAAAAAAATGTGGATGCTCCACCCTGGAAGTGTTCAGGGCCAGTTTGGATGGGGCCCTGAGCAATCTGGTCTAGTGGAAGCTGTTCCTGCCTAGGGCAGGGGAATTGGAACTAGATGGTATTTAAGGTCCTTTTCAACCCAAACCAGGCTATGATTCTGTGATTTTGTTCCTCTGAAAATCCTTTTGGAGATGTTGGTTTGTTGTTTCTTCTGCTAAATACAAGCTACTGAGGGTCTGCACAGGAATGAGAAGAGGTGTGTTTGTAAACAGTGAGCGCACTCAATCATCAGTATAGATCTGGAGGCTACCATTAGTTTTCAAATTTCAGTATTATATGCAAGCAGTTAAGGATTTTTTGCATCTTTCACAGTCTGTAACACTTCAGCTTTAGGAGATTGATACGTTACTACATTTTTTGCCTGATTCCGTATGAAATTACCTTTTCTTTCCCACAGTCCTGTACTAACTTTGCAAAAGTAATTTTTATGTGGCTTGGTAAAGATTTCAAAATCTTTATACTAATAATAACTTCACTGTATTGCATAATTTGTTGTATATTCAGTTACCAGGAATTAATATTTTAAATGTAGTTTTTTTTAATCTTCTTGCCATCTCTCCTCTTTTAAGCTGTTATCTCACCTTTATTTAACCTTCTTTATATTTTAAATGTTAAAACTATTGAAAGTCTATATAGTAGCAATAATAATAACTGTAATATGTGCTTACATCATGTATATAAGTATTTCCCGTGCATCCACTACTTTTAGCATGAGATAGTTTTAGTGCTTTTTGTAACATTTGTCTTTTTGTGACTCATTAAGCAAATCATCACTCAGTTTATTTTTTGTAATATGCTTTCTATCAATTTATTAGTCATTGTTAAGCTTATAGGAACATGGGAACAGTAAAGAAAACTAATCTAAATAAACTAATGGTGTGAGTATAGAGTGAATTTGTTAGGCCTCATTAATTCTTTGTACCTACTGATTCAGAACCAAAAAGGTCATAGCTGAGTTTGTAGACATAAAAAATGTTTGGATATTAAAATAGAGCTCTCAAGACATATTAATGCATTTTCATCTTTCTTTTCTATTTCTATGCATAAAAAGGTAAAAAAAAAAAAATTCCAGATAAGTCTTTGATTCCTTTTCTTAGACAGGAATTTGATCTTTGAAAAAAAATTTTAAAAAGTCATTGAGGTAAAAGACAGACTTCATAATTAGGACATAAATGATTGCTTCAGCTTTTTGTGGGGAGATTTTTAATGTTCCTATGACTTATTATCTCCCCTCCATGTAAGGGAAGCTGCCCTTCAGCTTTGTATTTCCCTTTGGCAGTATGTGAGGAGTCCACACAGCCTCCAAGGGCTCACAAATGGTATTTAGCAATTGATGGGATGTGTCCACTTTTTTACCACATAACACATCTCAAGTGCACGTAACCTCTTTTTCCTATCTGCAGATACTATTAATTACACTGTCATTGACATTTAACTGAAAAATCTTCTTTTCTGCCTAAGACAGCACAAGATTGTCATTATAGGACACACAAGAAACAACACACACACAGTCACGCTGTCAGGACCAAGGAAGGGAAGTTTATTCCTTGACTTCAATTTATATAGATTGTGGACAATGACCAGGGATTGGAAGATGAAGGTTGCCACCTCTCCAACCACACTGGTCAAACTAAAAGTTTATCAAATTTTTCCTCCTCAAGAGAGGAATGTCAACAATAAGAAACAGTTACCATAACATTACTTTGTTTACATGAAAATCTGTGAGAAACTTTACTACAAAAATGTAAATATCAGAAGGCTAAAAAGAACAGAACAACACAAGACCGTGAGAAGAAAGGTATTTGTTGATTTGCTATGATAAAATATTCTTTTATATCTAAAAATAACCTGTTCACAGGAAGTTGTGGCAAGTTCAGTGTAAGACAAGAAAAATTACTGAGCAGGGCAATAGAAAGGGGCTTTGAGCAACTGAGTGAGTATCTGTTTTGATAGGAGGCAAGAGAAGACAAAATTATCTCATTACCAATTCATATTTTGATCTGTTTTGGTGTGTATGGTGTTGGTTAATTTTTTAAAATATCAGATTTGTCTCTACTGTGGCTCCACTGCTGCTTCAGCTCTATATTTCACTTCATATTTTATGCTTTTATATTTTAACCTTACTAGCTAATATCATCTTCATCACTGTAAAATGTGTAAAAGACATTATTATATTGATAATTGGCAGCATCATTAAATGCTATTGAACAACACTTGCATAAGACATAAACTTGTTAATTAAGACATTTTTACATTACTGTAGTACATAAAGGTCAGATTTGATTTGTACTCTATGATAGAGTGAAGCCATAAATATGATGAGTTTGCATGACCTTTCCTTTCTTAAGAATCTACCTCCAGTCTCATAGAATGACTGCACATTTATAGTAATTATCTGGTTGAATTAAGTTCTAGTAGTAGACTCATGTGCATAAATACAATATAGTCATATAAAAAAGAGTTTTAAAAGGTGGCAAAGTAGATGTGACATTTCTGTCCTTCAAAGCGGCCTGCCTGAACTTCATGTGTTGAATGATTTGTGTATGCCCTCCACTTCCCAGCCATAAGATCATAACTATTACCAGACTCAAAGAAATTTAGTGAGGTAAAAGAATTGTGAAATATCATCAGTTTAATATTTACGTTAAACTACTTAATGTCTCAAAAATGGCAAATTGAATCTGAATCTGCCATTTTGAAATATCTTTGCTAATCAAGACTGCTGTAGTAATTTTTTGACAAATTTTCCTGAATTTTCCTGAAAGGTAAAGTTGAACTAAGTGGTTATTTTGATAATTCTGTCTACCAGGGGATCAACATTTATAGGCTGGGATTTTGAGAAAACATTATCCAGTTTTCTGCCTGACTTAATGTATCCTGAAACAAGTGATAAGTGTTCTACTGGGGAATATAGGGATGATGAGGGTATGAGAGTTTAAATCAGAATTGTATGAAAAGGATAAAAGAACATTCTGCTTCCATGAATTAACTTGTTTTGAAGTTTCAGTTTTCTCTGCCTTTCTATTTTGAATAAAAAAATTAAATTAAACCAAGGAGAAGTTAACATGGTACCAGATTTCTAATTTTTAAGAAATGAACAAACTCCAAAAGGCCAATGCTCTTTTATCATACTAGAGCAAGGCTTATTCTTATGCCAGTTATTATCTTGTAGCTGCTAAGTCTCAATATTCTGTATTTATAAAGCTGGAGTGAAACATTATCTTAAGTGTTTAATTAATTTGTACCATTTTCAGTCAGAAAGAATGGATAGATGCCTTTAGTTTAATTTCACTCAGATATGCTGCATTTTTTTGCTTTTTTAAAAGAAATGTACTTAAGTGTCTTTCCTCTTTGAGCTTATGAAATGGAACAGTTCTTGAGATATTTGTAAGAAACAAATCAACACATATGACTTACCAGAATGAAACTTTTTCAACTGTGCCCTATCTGTTGTCAGTATGTTGTAATTATTTCATGGATCTTCTAATTAACATACTTGCAGAATTTAACAGGTAGGAAACATGACACTTAACAAATACAATCAAATAATATCTGCCAACAGCTGTGAAATCTCCTTGCTTTCTCTTTTTGTGACATGCTTCCTTGGTCAAGCTCTTAGTCTGTGAACAATTACCACAAATCCTTCAAACCACCTAGTTTTAACAGTGCACTTGGAACAGACCAGCAGTCACTCTAATCATACCACTGCAGCTGCTGCTGAGGGGCACCAGGCCCACACCTGGGTGTCAGAGATTCAGGATCCTCAGTCTTTCTGACTGTCTGCTCCATACTCCTGTCTGAAACCTGTCAAAGAGGGATGAGCATCTGCCAATTGTCTAAGTATCTTGTGCAGGATAATTGTTATCGCATAGTCAGTGGGTTTTTCTTTTTCCTTTATTCTCCTGTTTTCTATATTATGAGTTGGTTTTGTTGTTTTGGGTTTGTTTTGATTTTTTTTCCCTGTGATTCAAACAAATATTTTGCAATTAACAAGGGTTTTGGAAATCATGGGTTTGTCATATGAGATGCTTCCTAAAAGAGCTAAAGAAAATGCTATGGAGATATAGAGGATCTGTTATACCTGCAGGGGGCATTGCAATACAAAGAACGGAGCATGAAAGCTTACAACTGAATTGTCCGATAACATTTTATGACATTTGACTGAGAGATTTGGACTTATTTTTGTCTTTTCTTTCAAAAAGTGTCAAGTTTTTTTGATGAGATTAATGAACTTTTTTACTAATGGTTTTGAAAGAAGTGTTAAATTATTTTTGAAGGATATTTTTCAGTGTTTTTGCACTTACTGAAAGTGATGAAGAGCATTGGGATAATGGTATTAAAATGGGACATAAATGCCAGTAATTTTTTCTGTAGTATTGAAAGAGAGTTTGCAAGTGATCCCTTAATAACCTTTAAACTTCTTCACTAGTTTAATGAGTCTAATTAGTCTATAAATATTATGAACCTCTCTCTATTTTTTTTTTTTTAATGTGTACTTTTATTTATTAAAGGAAATGAGGCATGGCATCTAAGCTGGCCAGAAATTATGATATAAAATCTTATCTATTGTGTTATGCACATATATGAGAATGGTGCTGGCTATCTTGTCATTCCTCATAGAATTTATTTATCTTTCATGAAGTCTTGTCTGTAGTAGATTTTTATAGTTTTATAATCTATGATGAGTGAAAGCAAGCTGATATGTAACTTCTGCTTCACAAATGATAGGTGGACACTTATACATTTGGAATTATGGAATCACTCCTAAGATAAAATATGTACATATATTTATAACTGAATATGATTTCAATCCTCTGTCAACAATACCTCAACCTTTCTCTTCCTCTCAATTATGGAAAATGGGTCTCCTAGGAAGCAGACAAAAAAAAAAAAAAAGTATCTGTTGGCAAAAAAAGGAAGGTGCCCAGACTTGAGGTCTGTCATTAGGAGGAAAAAGATGATTAGATGGAGTTACTAACCACTCGTAAGGAAAAGACTAGCCAAACTTTAACTACCGTAGAATGGCTGGTTTTGTAATTGCATGATTGACACTAGTCCTATGCAATTTTTGCTTATTTAATTCCCTTTCACCCCTAAAGGAATATTTTTTTGTGTTTTTTTCCCTCCTCCCACTAGCAGTCGTGTTGTAATGAATTGAAAGGTTTAGTTGCAATGTGATTTATGACAAAATAATTTTTTCAAAATGTAGTAAGTCATATTTGCAAGTTTGTTTGGATTCTGTCATACCCAGGGAGAATAGAAGGCTATTTTTTTGGTAAAATATTTGTCAATGAGAGGCTTAGCTGAGAAGACATCATTTTATTTCCAGGATTTATTAGCAAAGTGCTTATTAATGTTACTGATCTGTTGGCTGCTTCTTTGTAGTCTTAAAGTAAGGATTTGACACCATTTTCTTGATATTCTGCATTTTCTGATAGATTGCATGCATTGCAATAAGCTCTGTGTTCTTGCAGCAAATCCTTATCTCTTTCTTTGTCAAAATTGAGTTCAAGCCATTAGCATCCACTTATTGTATTTATTCCTTCATACGTTTTCAGTACTTTTGTTACGCTTTTTGCCACATTATAAAAAAGAAAACAGTGATCTGCTTTTTTATCAATTTGTTATCTCTTTGATTGTTCTAGGAAAAAGAAAATCCAGCATTGAAGTTGAGTTGCTCTTAGGTATGGCACACCACTGTAGTTTCATATAACCAGCTCAAAAAGGAAAATACTTTATCTACATTGATAAGGTGACATTATCTATTTCAGATGTACATTTAATTTATACAAATTTCTTTACTGGCATAACTTGAACATTTTTTAGCCAGTTGTGGATTATTCTTACAGATTTCCTCACCAGTTTGTTCAGGCAAGGCTGTATTCTGTGTGTAAGTAGTTTACTTAGTCATCTGTATTACATGAATAGCACTCTAGAATGAAAGCAGATGTATTTTCTTTCTTCTTAACAGTGCAACTGGTAATTCTTATAGTTGTAATTCTCATAGTTGTAAATGCTATGATGATCAAAATAGGTTTCTATGATTATTTTTGAGGTATCAGTTCCAAAATGAGAAAAACAAGCTCTGATCTCCATAGCATTCACCAAATAAAAGCTCATCAAATAGGGAAAAATATAAAACAGATTAATTCTTAATTATTTAAAGACTTACTTGCCTCATCTGGACACCACTTGTTATTGATGCAATAATGCTTGTGCTTGAGAGGGCACAAATACTGCTAAGTTCTTTAGGATGACAGAGAGAAGAGTCATCACCTCTTGACACATATTTGTTATAGTTTCCCTTTTGGTCTAGGAAGTGTTAAAGGTCAGGACCCTGGAATTCAGACTGAATCCCAAGAATTCATACTTGAAATTTTGACTTAAAATACATTTTCCACATTTACCACAATTTGAAAACCTTTGCAAGGGTTATGTGAATAAGATAAGTAGCTTTTTCTTCATAGAGAAATTGCAAGATTCATAGAATTTTATGGACTCGAAGACTGAACATACACATCTGCTTATTTCTGTTTCAAACAAGTTTGAAGGGTTTCAGCTACTATTATCTCCTCTCATAACTAAAGGCTGTCCTCATTTATATTGTCCACTTTTTTATATGTATCTTGTTTTATATGTATCAACAGTGTTTACTTGTAAGTTACATAACAAATTCTTCAATATTCAAATTTATTTTGCTAGAATAACGTATTTCAGAGGTACACAGATCAGGAAGGACAATTGGCTTGGGATGGTAAAAATGTCATTCCTGTATTACTGAATGCAAAAGGAATCTGAAAGCTCATGTCATAAAATCATCATGTCTTTGGTTAGCTATAAAATATTTGATCACTTGATGTAGAGCCAGATATGTGCGTTCATTGCCATAGTCAAAGGGGGTAAACACACAAAGGCAGCCGTGGATTTAATTTTTCTAGTGACAAGTGGTTTGTTACTCCTAGATATTGCTCTAGTATAACGTATACATAGAAAAACAGTGTCAGACAGCGACTTTGGGAAAAGTTGGCTAAATCCATACACCCGGAGTTAACCAGATTTAACTGGTTTAGTTAAATAACTAAAATTCCCCCATCCTAATACTGCCAGGACTCAAGGAAGATTCTTTAGTACAATCACATAGAAAGATCTCTTGCTTTGAAAAATTGTTCTGTCTCAGATGAGACTGAAATATGAATCTTATTGCTGTTTTTTAAATACCTTATTTGACAATTTCCATGCCATTTCTGTTGCTAAGGGCCCAAAAATTTGCCACAGTGGCGAAAGCTGATTTTCTGTAGTGTTTGTTACTGATAGCACGTTGAAATAACTACTCTGTCTTGGTGGTAATCACAACCTGGTCAGATCCTTACTTCTGTTAGTTTTTTGCATGCCATGAAGGGTAGCTGCCATTTCCAAGATAGGGACTTAGCAACTTCTGGTTTTTTCTTCATCTTTTATGAGAATTCAAGACAGACTTGATGCTGGAAAAGGGATTCTTTGTGCCTTCAGCCATACTCAGTACACTGCGTTTATTACTTCCTTGTTACACTGCATTGCACCAGGTGGTGGTGGAAGCCAAAACAATATCTCTATTTCCATTTGGTATTATAAAATAACCTAGTAACTTGGCTGAAGAGAAAGAACATAAGTAAAAAGAGCATTTTGTACCCACAAACTTTCTGCTGAAGATTTCATGTTGTTTTTTGTAAACCGTCAATAGAAGACGTCTTCAGGACGTGATAAAGTTCAGAGGACTGAGCACTGGAACAGGCTGCCCAAGGAGGTTGTGGTGTATCTCTCACTGATGAAGAACTGTCTGGATTCAATTCTGTTCAATATTCAGGGATGAACCTGCTTGAGCAGGGAAATTGGATCAGATGATCCACTGTAGCCTCTTCCAGCCTTACCAATTCTGTGATTCTGTGACCTGGCATGAGGAAAGGTAAGAGCACCAAAGGCTTGACAGGGTTAGGACATGCCAGATCATGAGAAATAGAGAAATTATTTCTTCATCCTAGTCTCTAAGCCAGGTGTGAAATCAAGGAAATTAATCATTCAAAAGATTCTCAGGCACATAGTATTACCACTCTCTTGGTGAAAGATACTACTTTGTCGTTTGGTGCTGATGAGAGCGACAAGTATAGACACTCCTGGCAACCCAGCCCCTGGTATATTAGACTAGCACAGAAGGTAACCCCAGGCTACACAGCTCTGACTATTCATCTTTAGGCAACTAAGCCCTGCAGTCCATCAAACTCTCTCTCTTTCAAGGAGACAATAAATAGAGTATCTGTTTTTTATTATATATATTTTAAAAAGCATCTTCATTAATTTCTCTGCTCTTCTTGTCAGTTTTCATTTATTCCATTCCTTAGTGTACATAAAGGAGGATCCTTTCTCCCAGATGGAGTGTTCCCTGCTGAAACTTTCTATTATGGTGCAGAACAGTGGAAATGCTTCAGAAGATCAGGTACAGGTCCAAGCACCTACGAAGTTCTTCCAGGAAATCTGAGAGGTTGTTTGGTGGTTCACTTTTCAAGGTAGTAATGATTTCTCCATTCCACCAGGAAAAGAAAGAGTAATTTGTAACCAGAAAGTTAAAGTGTATATTGCAAGGAGATTTCTTACTTTGATATGAGACATGTAGTCCTTCCTCTTAAAAATATAGCTAGATATTTCATAAGATAAAAAAGAGATTTTTCTTGTTGCTGGAATATGTAGTCCCTCATTGGCCTTAAGAGCCTACTCTAGAAGGAGAACTAAATTATGATCACATTTCCAAAGCTCATTCTAAAAACTTACAAAGCTTAACAGCTTTGTAATATTTGTCTTACATGTGAAGAATTTACGTACTACCAACTTGTCACAATTTTCATAAAGAAAGAGCTTACTTATGACAGGCATATTATGAATGTTTGCCTCTCTGTGACTTGATCTTATATTTTAAAACGGCAACTTTTGTGTCATGTGGGACAGACAAAAAAAAGAATACAGTCAGTTTGTGACTATTGCATATGTATATAGGGTATTCAGAAAAACAGGATGATCAGCATTCACACATTTACATGATTGGTGTCACCTTTCCAGTCTAATTTTTGGGAAGACTTTCTCTTCAGAAAGGAATTAAAACTCACTGATTACTAGAGACAGACATTTTGCCAGTTCCAACTCATAAAAATTATTTCTTAAGCTTAAAATTATAGAAATAACAAAATTATTTGCATTAATTTTTGTTGAAATGAAGAAAAAAAATCTTTATTTTTGAATCTTACAATTCATGTTATAAATATATTTTACACACCGCGATTAATTTAGAGAAGTGTTAGTTTCTTCACAATGTCTAACTTTCTCAGGATAATGATCTTTATTAATGTTTAGCACATATCGTACACACATGAACGAAGAGAAAGAAACTTCCAGTTACAATATGACTGGTTAAATTTGGAAGGTGTATAACCTGTAGCAGCATTTCTTCTCTGAGATAATTTTCACAAAATAAAAAATACTGTACAGTTCCAGAGATCTTAAGTTCTTATGGACTTTTAGACCCTTACAGGCTTTGCTATTGAACCAACTGAAACTGTAAAAGATTTGAAATATATTAAGGACTTAAGACTTCTCTATTCAAGTAACACTGGCCTTTCAATTGGCTGCCCTATGACAAGAATTTTTTTGTCACTTTAAACTTGTGGATATATCCTTACCACTATTTCAGCTCAACATAAACCATGTTGATAAATAAAAGATGCATCTGGCAGCTGATATTTAACATGAATGATGTAGAGAACACCTACATCCACCTCAAGTCTTTTTCCAAAGTTCTACCATAGATTCTTAAGGCAATATCGTGTACAATAACTTTTGTCCTTGAGAAAGAAGGAAGCCATCTGTCTGCCATCAGAGGACCCCACTGAGAGTGAGGTGACTGTTCATTCTCATCTGTGTTTAGTTACCTGAAACAGCCCTGAAATAGTCAATTCTTATTGTCAAAAGGCGTGCTCCCCCAGTGTCTTTTCCTAACAGGTTTTATGGTTAGGGTGCAGCCAAGTGAAACCAGGAGCTGAATGTGGGAACAGGAAGTCTGGGCCCTCCGTTATGAAAGCCCCATCCCACAGTACCCAGTGAGGAAGCAGAGCTGGGAGTAGTATGGTGACCACAACCAGTCCAGAACAATGTGTCCATTCAGCAAGGTTGTGGTGAAAAGGAAGGCTCTCTAAACCAAGCTCTTCTCTGAATCTGACAAATTAGTCTGTAATTTTTAGGTGCTTCAGACAGACTTCCTATATGAGCAAATGATGAAGCAAATTATTATGGGGAGTATATGCTTTATGAGAAAGTTTTGGTTTTGGATGTTTATCTTTTCTTGCAAAGATAACACTTGAGTTATTCAGATTTTCTCAGAGCTTATGGCTCCTTATATTACATGCATTTGCTCTGAAAAATATTTTATATACATTGTGGAGATTAGAGAAGGAGATTTCCATGATAACCACATAGTAGGTATCTTATTTTTCAAGAGTTGGCATTTCTAGGGCACAGTGGTTGGTTGAGACTTTGTTGACATCCTGATGTTGCTAAAGAGGTAATCCAGTTGTAATACATAAATGTGTAATAACATGAGGCCTGGTTAGAGTGAAGTTGGTGGGCTCTAAGGGTGGACTTCACTGTGCAGGAACCCCCCAAATTCTCATGCCCTCATGACCTCCAGCCACTCATGCACCACGGCTGTTCTTGGGAACTTTTCACAGATTTAGCAGCCGTACTCTTCAGGTTGGTAACTCTTTTTTCTCATGACCCATCGACCTTTGGGTCTTCATGCGTTATGAGTATCCATGGGAACTTGATAGGCTGTTATCCTCACACAACTCTTGGCCTAGAAGGCTTCTCTGAGTACTGTAAAGCAGTACAATGTGTTCAGCACTGAAGATTGGCTTACCTTTCAAAATAGAATTATGTGACAATGATAGGATTAATTTTATCATGTCTAATAAATTGATGATATAGGATGAACTTAAGGCAATCCATATCATAGAAATCTGGTGTTATCTTAAGCAACATTAAATACCCCCGTTTATCTCCCAAGAAAGGAAAAAAATTAGTTTTCTGTTTGGAAGAAAGAAGATTCATCAGCATATTATCAAAAGATGAAAAGAAGAGAATTATTTGCTTCCTCTCCAGTATTTCAACCATCCTAGTGAATATTATGACATGGGGAATGAGCCATACTACACTTTCAATTAACTTTTGTGGAGACAGATTACTGTCTTGGGGATGTTTAAGAGTTTTAAAGAAATAACAAAACATTTTTTACACAAATTCTGAGAGAAATACCATTTCTACTGTCTATAGTGGAACCATTTTAAGAGCTGCTTTTCATTTAGCATTTATACTATCTGCAAATTGTAGGTTTTGTTAATCATCTCCATTTCATTGCTATTTTAACTCCTGCAGCATTAATTATAGACTAAAATATCCATATAATGAAACTATGGTAAGGCAAAAATTACTTGTTTGGAGTTATTGACCATGATATGTAGATCTGATCTTTACTGTTCCTTCGCTTCCATTTGTAGAAAAGGTTTTGCATGTTAACAGGGCTGTTTCTTTACCCTGGTTATTACAGAATATATAAATTTAAGCTGCCCTTTATGGCCCATGTGCTGTTGCATGCAATCTGATGCTATTACCAGAAGTTAGATTTTCCCACATTCTCTTGCTTCAGCAGACAATGTTAGATTTATTCTTACAAGAAAAGAGTTCTGCATGTTAGATTTGGCAAGAGAATTCAAGATAAGATTCTTCACTGCTATATCCTGCAATATTGCAACACCTGTTGCCACTGGTTTATCAGTGCAGAAAAACATGTATGGTTTTGTGAAACCCACTATTTTTCAGAAAGTCCAAACTGAAGAACACCTTCTATTTGAGAATATGGATAGTTTTATAGTGTTTTAATTGCCATTATCAAAAAGAACTCAGAATCTCTGAATCTGAATAAAACCTTATTGTGTGAAATATTAATTGTAGAAAAAACACCTTGTACATTGTTTTTTATTATGAAGATTTTTTTTTGTTTCCTACCACTGCAATGTTGCATATGGAATTTTCATCCAGCTTCTGATCTTGAATGTTCATTGTATTAAAGATAGGCAGTAGGTGTCCTTTAAGGTTGTCAGTGTCCACAGAAAAATAAGGTTCAGTCTCTTCAGGAAAATAAAGGGGAGGGAAAATAACAAATGCTTGAAAATATTTTTCTAGATTATTCTGTCCTGGTCCCGTATTCAATTTCTCTGAGCAGCAAAAATTATTTAGTTGCTAGTGTCTGCAGAATCTGGTCATGTACACTGTAAGTTTTCTACCACTTTTCATTGTAAGCAGGAATGTGTAAGAGGAAGAGTTGGGAGGATTGGTATGAGGATGAAGACAAATGGAATGAGAGCTGTACAATAGAGATCCAAAACCTAAAGCCAGTTGGTGTAAATCCACCATCTCAGTGCAATTACAATGAATGACACCAATGCAGATTTTCTATTTTTACTTTTAGGTTGTACAAGGTGAAAGAGGTTGAAAAATTTCAGGTCCTGCATATTTTTTTGGTTATCATTTAATTTTCTTTTCTTGGATATTCTTTAATATTGAACATATTTTCCTCATACAAATGACAGGTTTTTTCAGTGTTAAGGACAGTAAAGTAACCTAAGAAGCTTTAAAAAATGGTTTTAATAAAAATTTGACATCTCTGTCAGCCACCCTAGTATATTCCTAATAGGAGGCCATTACATGGCTGAGATGTTCCATTTTAAATAATTGCTTGTTATTCTGTGATAGACTCAAATCAACCTTTTGTCATTCAAATAATTTTTCTTGTTTGTCATTTAAATACTTCTTAAAAAATGTTGTTGCTCTAACTTTTTATTTAGGAATAATTCATCAAATGGAGAAAAAAATCAGAAAAAACAGTAGAGCTCCTTTAATCTATAATCATACTCTAACTCCTGGTGTGTTGAAAACTGTTGAAACCAATAAAATACAAGTTTCTTAAGTAACTGTTTCAATTATGTGTTAACAGTCAATGGCTGCCAAGTAGGAAAACTGTGAAAGTGATCAGACACTGTCTCAGGCCTAATAAAGCTTCAAAGGCTAACCGCATTATTGAAGAGATGAGGTGTTTAGGCTTTAAAGCCTCACTCACAGCCTTCACCATCAGTCTCTGAATTAGATTTCTAGTGGACCTTTCTGCGAAAAAGGACTGAGGAAACCAGGTCTAAAAAAAGATTAGTAAGAGTGAAGTAGGTAAGGAAGAGATCAACATATAAATGATTTAATCAAAATTATGTGGACTACAGATTAATTTTGATATGGAATATGGTTATTTATACCAAAGAAAAGAAGAAAATTATAGGAACATTTCAAAATAGATCACTGCTTTGTAAGTTCTGAGGAAATCAATCATTTCATTAATGGTTGCTACTCTGGCAGCTCTTAACATAAAACAAACTCATCAGAAGCTTTGCCAGATAACCTCTGGCTCTTCTCAGAGATTTTTTTAAAACCATGTATTAATTATACTTCATATGCAACTCTGACAATCAAATACAAAGAGTACAAATCTATAGCTACTGCTTCCTAAATTAGTAGGAAGCACTGACAATTTGGTAAATTATGAAATTGCAGTAAAGATTATTTTCATGTTGAAGTTTTTCAAAGTTTCCTTTAACTGTTTCTCGAGGAAGATTTTGCACAAATGGAAAGTTCAAACAACATTTTAAAGAAATCAAGAGGCTGTTGCTGCATTAGACAATTCAGAAATATTATGTTTCCAGTCCTCAATTTTTTTCTCAGTTATCATTCTACACATAGCTTGGTTTAATGTAATTTACTGAGTAATCACTACTGTGTTAAAAGGGTGGGGATTGCATACCTGAGATAATTTTAGAGTATACCTCCTCTATTATTAATCATAAAAGTGGAAGCAAATAACTCAGGATAGGCTAAAAGCTCATCAGATTCAATTTAGCTTCACTCAGTGTTTCAACCATTTTAATTGCTGAAAAAGCAGAGTGAAATAGCTAATACTGGTCTGCAGGATCAGTTCACATTTGAGATGTAATTCTGCTTGCCATTTGGAGGGAGTCAATAAAGCTCTTTCTGTCAGGATTGTTAAGAGACAGAGAGCCTGGAATAAAAATAAAAGGAGTTGCTAAGTCTCTTTGAAAAGTCGTATGAGTGTTTGATTGAGTGCCAGGATTAAAAGGTTCTTCTGAGTAGAGGTTCTGGCTGAGAGAACGTGGTGAAGTTGTTCTAGCAAGGAGAAACATAGCATGGGCCATCATCTGCTTGCAGGTTCCGAAATTAGAAAATGGAAGAGGAATAGGCAAGAGACAGAAAAAAGATACATACTCTAGAATATGCTATAGACATGCTAATGCAAGAAAATTTGTCTATTCAAAGTTGTTATCACACATATTCTTTGACAAATTCGACCACTTGACTACCTTCCCAAGTGACCTCAGCAATTGTGCTGTAAATCTGATTTCACTGTAACATCTGACCATAGCCTCCATTTCAGATCTTCACAATGATTGTATCTTATATTTATTATCTTGCAGTCAAGTTAGCCACACGCATTTCTTGACTGATCTGATAGCAGGAATATACTCACTCACACTCAAGAGAATAAGGTGTTAATATATATAGTATAAAATACAGATCAAGAGCCTTAAGCAGCAGTAAATCGATTTGGCACTTCACTCATTTTCCACACTTTTCCCCTCAGAGTTCAAGCCCAAACCAAATCCTACACTGCACAAATTTCACTTAAAAATTGTAACTGTGTCCTCACTATTCTAAAGATGGGTCTGGATGCTAGAACTTGGGCTTAATTACAGTGGAGCCAGGAACATTTAAGACATCAAATACATTGCACTGTGTAAGTCTCCACCTTATAGACACTCCTCCTCCTGCCCCCCAAATGATCATCAAACACTGTAAATAAAATTTGATATGATTAAGACATAACACGTGGATATGTTATAGAAAGATGTCTTGCTCAACTTCACTGGATTGTGACTCTCCTGAAACTTGCTTGTGGCTACACCAAACCACTGAACAGCTCCCAGGGGTTCTGCACTATGCTTTCTTTGTCCTTTATGTTGTCATAGACATACATGTATACATATGAAGGAAAATATTTAACCCAACCTTAGTAAACTCTTCTGAGCTGTGTTGTGGCTAAGAAACTTGTGAAGTTTCGGTTAAAACTTACAGTTTTCTTCAGACCAGCAGAGGAATAAAGCACAACAAAGGCTGTTTAACATGGATAGATGACTCAATCAGGTTTTAAATGTTAAGCATGAACCATTAATCAGCCAGTTTAAGCACAACATATTATTCTTTTCAATGTTAAATGTTGTGAGGAAGGTAACCAAAACTTATTAAATTATTTATTTTTACTTACTCACTTTAGGTCTTGCACATGTTTTTTCAAAATCCCTTGGGTGTGAGAGGAATTTAAACTTAACTGTGGCTTATTTAGTTTGTTTATAGAGCTAACAATTCTCACTTCTGTGTCTTTATATTACCTGTGTAAGAAATTACTCTTCTGTGAAATTAAAATTGTAAAAATAACCAAATTTAAAACAAATAGCAAAATTATTGCTTGCAGTATGTTACAGCCTAAATGCTGAGTGAAAACTATACTCTCTCATGTACATTTTTGTGAAAATAAATTATTTTATTTTCCAAAGCCAAATTGCACTGTCATACACCCAACCTGTAAGCTTTGTATAGGTAACATACATTTAATAAGGGTCAGGATATTTTTATTTGGAATTTTTGTCTCAAATGTGTATACAAGAAGAGAGAAGGAAGTACTCATACAAGTGTATAGTTAGACTATGTCATGTGAGATGAAGATGCTGGTAAATATTTTTTGACAGATAATATATAATTCCAACTTTTTTTAGCTCTTTATTAATTACTCTCCACAAATACCTGAAAGGAGATTGTAGCCAGGTAAGGTTTGATCTCTCCCAGGCAGCCAGCAACAGAAGAGTATAGAGTCTTAAGCTGCACCAGGGGAGGTTTTGGTTGGATATGAGGAAGAAATTCTTCACAGAGAAGATGATTAGGCATTTGAATGCACTGCTCAGGGAGGTGGTGGAGTTACCATCCCTGGGGGTGTTTAAGGATGTGGCACTTGGTGCCGTGGTCTAGCTGACACATGGTGGTGTTTGGTCATAGTTTGGACTCCATGATCTCAAAGGTCTTTTCAAACCTGTTTTTGGATGGATTCTGTAATTCTGTGATTCTGTCTTATAATTTCAAAATGAACTTGCATGACCCACAGTGTTAAGCAAGCTCCACCACACTCTGCAACCAGGACACACTGTAAAGAACAGAATCGAGAGGAACTTTTTTACTTTTAGAAGACTTCTGTTAATTCACCCATCATGGTTAAAAATTAAGAGTTTTTTACATTGTTACTGCTTTGAACTGTACAGACATCTCTTTTTTATACCTTTTCAAATTTCCTTGCTTATTTGAAAGACTTTTATCTCTTAAGACAAACAGTCAAGATACCTTAATTTCCACAAGACTGTTTGTAAGGGTTTGAGAAGACTCAGTCTGTCACCAACCCACTGAAAAGAAAGTGGATTTTGAATTAAGGCATTCTTATGTGTCCTTTTTTATCTTCAGCCAGGAAAGTTTTAACTCACATGACAGTATTAATCTTTTCACCAATGTAGTTTCACAAGTGTGCTTGTCTAACCAATAAACTAAACAGTCTGAAACCTAGTCTCTGGCAGCAAGGCCAGCTGGCGTGCACTGGTCTGTACCTATACAATTAAACTTTGTTAGCCTCCAAAAGAGAGTTGTGGCAGGCAAAATAATTATTTGGAACGATCCCTTGCATGTGCTTATCCCTGAACCTGGCACATAAGTTCTTTGGGAGTGTAATATTTGTTTAATTTAAAAGTCTGACAAGTTTCTTCTGTCAATAGATGGTCAAGTCAGAGGACTCAAATCTGAGCTCTTGCTTTAATTACTTTGCTAGTACAGGCATAACTGCAAAGACGGAACATATTATTTCCTTTAAAGCTGGCTGACAAAATAATGAGTTCTGCAAAGCAATCCTTTCAGTCAGTAAAAAGCGGAGGTTGATGATGGAATTGGGAGGAGGCAAACTGTCGTGTTGGTTTTAGCTGGGAGGAATTGTGTATATGTGTGTTTCAACACTTATCTCTTTGAAAAACAAACTTCTCATTTTTTCCTCTGAATCAGTGGGCTGTTAGTATGTATCGGATAGTTTAGCCAAGCACTATGAAAACTTGCAAATGATACTCATAATTATTTTTACATAATCAATATTTGGATCCTATTTTGCAGTGTCTTGTTTCTCCAATAATCTTCTGTTCCATTTTGGTAAACAATTTAAAATTTGAAAAATGTTATAAAAATCAGCACTACATATTAAAATTAACCTAACAAATTAATTTGTAAACCATATAAACACCTTAAAAATATTTTTCCCCAAAAGAGAGCTGGGAGCTGGATGGAGTCTAAATTAATTAAATCAACTGCATAGTTGCTTGGAACATATGGAATTGTTCCCAAAGTATGGCTTTCAGAGAAAATGTTACACCTTATAGAAGTATGTTATCAGACTACATTTTTATGGGTTTTTTTTAAATATTTAGAATATCAGAGTTGTCTGACAACTGAATCCCTGACTGAACTGTTTCAATCCCTGAACTATTAAAAAGAAGCCTCTTACTGGCCTTTTTGTCTAAGAGGTCAGTTTAAATTTCTCAAGTGCTGCTAATGAAGCAGAACTGCTGGTGATTACATTTCAGTTTTTCTTTCAACTTCAAGAATAAGCACAGAATACAGATGAGTCAAAATCACAGTGAGCAGATACAATAAGCCTGCAGTGGTAAGGAAAGTTTATCTTTAGTTTTCATAGAGGTGACCCAAATCACCTTAATACTTCTGATTTGCAGAGGAGAGGAGAGGGAAGAAGTTCCTGGGTAGCACTTCCCTGAGGAAAATCCACACTTGGACAGATAGAAGGTCCTACCTGCTCTGAGTACCCCTTCCATTCAAAATCTTTCCATCCTGATGGAGAACCCAAGTTTTTTAGTGGCAAATATGTAAATAAAAAGAGGTGTTTTCTTACTCTTTCTTTCCAGTGATAGCTTGGGTTTTGGTTTTTAGAGGCAAAGCAACCTCCTTATTAAAACTATGGACCTGAATTCCAGCAATGTCTCCAGACAAGATAAATATTAAAATCAAAGTTATTAAAATCAAAGTTGGTGCCCATTGGATGGGATTTGCGTGGGATCCTCATCTAGCTGATTCTTATTTAGTGACAAGCTTTCTCAGTCTAGAAGTACCTTTTCCTATATTTTCCGTTGCAAAAAGATGACCATCAAGCTTGATTGCTAATTTTAGGTATAGATTATAGGACATAAAATGTAATCATCACTGTAAAGATTAGATTATTTTAATAGATTTTTGTATATATATATTTATATCTTCAGGGGTATAGCAGTTTTAATACTTTTTTTTTTTTTTTTACCAGTCCAATCTTTGATTTTTTGGAAATAAATTTAATTTTGTTTCTTGGTTTGGAAACCAGCAGAGTACTTTATTTTTTTTCAAATATGAAATTATAAGATTTTTTTTTCTGTTCTAGGAGAGAAGATTTGTAGCTTTATTCTTTTTAATATCCTTTAAGAATGTAATAGAAATTTTGTATCACAGCAGTAAACAACAAAAAAGGATGACTACAGCTTTCATGCATCATATATCAGCCTGAAAATTTTTGTTAACTAAAACTGAATATTAATTTCATCTCTTACACAGAAATATTTACAGAACTACAAATCATAATTAATAGAGTTTTTCATTTGGAAGAAAGAGCTTATCAATCTCTGATTTCTTTTTGAAGTCCTATACCAAGTACTTGGCAAGAGCCTGTATAATAGCCTGGAATCTAGATTCCCACAAGTTTTAATGCCTATTTCTGTAACTGTGTGCAGAAGCCTAAAGTGATTAAAAGCATAATTTGGGTGGCCTATGAATTATAAGCATTGTAAATCCTGATATTTGATAATGTGTTGCATGGCAATCTATAGTGAATTATTGTGTGTTTCTACTTTACCCCATGTTTTGTTTTCCCTGCCACCACTTGCCTCAGGATTTCAGACCTCTTGTCTTACAGCTCTGCTGTAAATATTTGACCTCTCATTTGTCTGTTTTCTCCTGCTGAGCCTTTTCCTCTTCTCATAAAAGTCAGCTGGGGAGACAACAGGCCATTGAGCTGTGGCCTGCCATGGGCAGCTACCAAAGTTGTGCTGCACAGCACTGCCCCTCTGCAGGCCATATCCGACAGAGGAGGTTGCCGGTGTGGCAGGCTCCAGACAGAGGAGATTTCTTCAGCATTACTAAAAAGGACAAGGGTCGTTTTGCAACCAGCTTGTACTGGGGAAAAACTAGTGAAATGAGGCAGAGGCGTAGCACATTTCGTGCATGGCCTTAAAGGCTCGGTGTAAAATCTTCTCATGACACTAACTTTCAAAATTTGTTCTCCCCAGATGAAAAATGTACAATACTTGCAGCCTTTTAGGTATATTAAGAATCTTTCATTTCCCCCACGTTCACCTCTGATACATTGCAGGATGTTTTGACCTTTAAAAATAAGATTATGAAAACAATAGGCCAATAGCCTAGAGGACTTTTGCAATCCATATGTGTATTCATTCTGCTTTGGTTAATGAAAGAGTTGGAAAAAGAATGATAGTGAAAGTTCAAATAGTTTCTTACCAGCTTGAGACATCACATGAATTTTAGGAAGAATATAAACTGAAGTAAATGTCTCAAAAAAAAACCCCACTACTGTACAGCGTTTGACAGGGGTAATAATTTTCATTATTACAGCATATAGGTTAGATCACAGATCTGGTAGGTCTAACAAAAAAAATTTCAAAATATTGCACATAAGGAAAATGCACCAGAAAAAGAAAAATCCCCTCCAGAAAAAAAACCCAAAAATTAAATATTTTTTTTCAATATAACATTTAACCCTATAACTTTCTCTAAACTAGTCTTTAAGTGGCCAAAATTCATTTAGCCTTACAATGGTTCTCTCTGACCTTTGCACTGCCTGGGTAGAACAAGACACATTTGATAGGTGCTAGCAAGAGCTCTACTCTTACAAACCCTTAGAGAACATCCTGCCAAAGATGGTCCTCTAGTTTAGCTAACCTGTTTGTATGACCAAGGTATTACAGATTTGTTCCAGAGCCAAATTCTGGCACATTTTTTAAATATAATCTTCTCATTTGCTCCTTCCAGACTGTCTTTAACTCCCGAAGCCAGAGAAAGCTTCTTGTCTTTCCCATTACAATGACTTCTCAAGAGTGTCCTTACCATGCTTTCTTTGCACTCCTCAGTAATTAATGAGGATCTGCATTTTCTTATGTTTCTATGGCTCCTTCTCTTCAGAAAGACTTGTTTTCTCCAGTCAAAACGTAGGCTTGGAGAACATGACAAAATGCTTGTCCTCACTGGTTATTGGCTGCCTGGCCTGTTATCATAATTTCTTATTACCTGCCTGGACCTGCTACTGTTTACTTCTGAGAGAAGCCATTTGGGCTTTTTGCTCTTATTTTTTACCAGACAGTTATCTTAAGATCATCATGCAAGTAAAGGCTTCAGAAAAATTGGTTAGATAAAGAGTTATTATGTTATGATCATTTAAGAAAAAATTATTCAATGTTTCTGCTAAATGTGAAGTTGTTTTCCAATATGTAGCATGGGGAAATAATTAAGATTAGAACTATGTAAGATTAAAAATCCATGGCAAATCCTAAAACTAAATGAAATGCATTTTAGTATATGGCTCTCACTGCTTTATGATTGTGGTAACAGAAATTTGCATTTTCAAGCAAGCTATAAGCAAATCATATGTTTCTATATTTGTCCTATTCATATTATAAGTTTCGCATGATTATTTAAGCAAAAATCTACAATAAATATCATGAGGCTTAATCTACTTCCCTGATTATAATCTGTCAAAAAACTGAAGATAACAAGTAAAATCAATTATGTCAGTTGCATTTTGTTGCAACATATTTGATTGTAAGAATTCTTCTTACACAAAACGTGTTTTCCATTTTTTTGAATTCAGTTATAAGCCATTAGCTTCAGGCACTAGACAAAAGTTGCTGAGTAGGCTTTGAAAGCAGATAATCATCATCTATCTCAGCTTCACTCTGATATTAGATTATAGTTAGCATGAAAAAGAAAAAAAAAAAAAGAGGAAAAGGCATTTGACCATGAGACCTGAATGTTCATTGTTTTCATACCAGCTATGGAAATTCTGGGTGTCAGTAACCTGGAGGCACTTCTGGAGTTGATCGTATTTCCTCCATCAGTATCAGATTTTCAAATAGGTATTTCTAACTTCATGGCTGCTTGCATCTCAATTAGTCGAAAGAGATAATAAAATGGATATGAATTTGCATATGGCTTTTTTTTTTTTTTTTTTTTTTTTTTTTTTTTTTTTTTTTTTTTTTCCCATCTGGAAACCTTACTCCAGGACTGAACTGGAAGCAGGGATCAGGAAAGATTAAAAAATTAGATTTTTCTGTTTTGCAGAAAATAAATATTTCAGAGTCATTCTTCAAACTGCACAGAAAAGAAAGAAGAAAATTTCATATGTGGGACCATAATTTTGCTGAAAGCACTGTTCAGTACTAAAATGTCAAAAGGCCTTTGAGGGCACAGCCACTGTTCCACCATGAAAGAAAAAAACAGCTAAAATCTTCATGGAGCATCTGTGGCCAGAGTGGAAAACATTACTGGGGGGCTGAATTTGTGAACACATAAATTATTGCTTGGAGATAATCACAAGTTACAAATATTCTTACTCACAATTTCAGCAGTTTCCATTAAAGTTTTAACTTTTCCCCCAAAAAGAGTTGTTCCTGGACATCCTGAAAGGGTCAAAAATAATTTTTTTTTTTTTTTTTAAGTCTCTAAAATTTCAGAGAAGTCTTCAGAAAAACTCCCTGCGAGTGCCCTCTGCCTAGTGTTAGGACAAAAGTAGAGTTTAACCACCCAGTTCTGCTGCCACAGGGCTGAACACTGGACACAGTGAAGGCCCTGGCTGCACTCACTGCCCAAACTGGACATGTCAGATGGACAGGAGGAGCAAGGCTGTGGCTGAGCACCAGCCCTAAGTCTGAGTTGGAAAAGCCTGATGGTGTATGTTAAAGAAGCCTAATGCTTATTATTTACATGATGTACCAATTGTTAAAAAGACTCAAAGATCACCTGGGGAACACTTAAGTTCATAACCCAGGCTCCCTCAGCATGTGGTACAGCTGGGAGAAGTGACTGCAATTTTTTCCCAGCAGATTTTTCCCAGATCTGTTACATAAGTGATACTTACATTGCCAAGTGTGTGAAGTAACATTTTGCTTTAAACTTTCAGAGCTGCAGAAAATTAGCTGGAACACATCTAAAAACTGCAACAAAGTGATTTTTCACTTTGCCTTTTGAGGTGCCAACCACAGCAGATGGAAAAAGGGGTAGCTGATGAGTTTCATGTCTAAAACACAGCTTGCTCAGCCCACTGGTTGGTGGAAAGCCTACTAAAATTGCTTCTGGTCAGTAGAAACTAAAAAACATAAAGTGATGCAGAACACAGAGTTTGCTGCAGTGGGTCGCTTACTGTGCAAAATTGCCCTCCCAAGGTTGGTGGCCTCAGTTCCAGGCTGCAGCACCTGTTAACATCATCTCTCATGACAAAAGGTGCACAGACTTCCTGAAGAATAAGCAGCCTATTCAGGCTGCAGGCTTACTGCTCTCTGTGTACTTCATTATTATTATTCATGTTTTAATTGTTATTATTTTACAGTGCCCAAGAGGAATGTAGGGGTTTTGTCATCTGTTAAAGACACAATTAGAAGAGCTAGGCTCAAAGGAGAAGCAGTGACAGATGGTATATTGGCAGTTAAATTTATAAAACTCTTCTCTTAAGTCTTGCCAGAAAGAGAAATAGCTTTTCTGCTTTTTCTATTTTTTTCCTTTTTTTTTTTTTTTTTTTTTTTTTTTTTTTTTTTTTTTTTTTTTTTTTTTTTTTTTTTGCTTTAAGGCAAACAGTTTATTTCAAGAGGAGTCTGCTATTGTTGAGTGGGTAGAGAATGACATGATTTGGTCTCTCAAGAGTTTTGACATTCAGAAAAAATAAGAAACTAAAATTATTTTGACTGAGTCACAAATCATTTATTCATATTTTTTTGCCACAGAGAAAGCTGCGCTGTTTTCTAAGCCAAATAATCTGTGCCATGTGTCCAGCTTCTCTCTTCTGTCACGTTTCTAGTTAACCTTGTTAACTGGCTTAGTGGAAAAACACTGGTGTAATGTAACAGAGGCAGTGACCTGCCAGATGACCTATGCAGATCAGATGAAGAATATCAATTTCAGGGTTGATTGGGGGTGTGAATAGGTTTACTGCTAATAAAAACTAGAGTTTCTTACAATCACACCCTCACAGCAAAGTAGTAGCCTTCTGAGGAACTGGGAGCTGAACTGAACTGCAAATGAGAATGCAAGTGCTCACATACCAGAAGGGGAAAAAAAGTCTACTGAAAGGGCAAATAGTAAGGCTGTCAGAGAGCTAGGATTACTTGTTTAAATGGCATTCTGGGTTAGGAAGCAGCTGGTCTTAAATAAGCAAATAATGCTTAGAAATGAATATTGTGCTCTGTAAATATGGTGATACAGAGGATTTAAAGGATTTAACAACCAAAAAGATACTGCAGAGTTTTCTAGCTTTCTGGTGGTAAAACATTCAACCTGTGAACATTAAAGCAATATTACATTGCAGTTCACGAGTATTATGAGAATGAAAACTGCCACCAGATATATCTTTTTGGCATAGTGTAGTTTGAATATACTTTTGCTCCTGGCAGTGGACCAAATTCTGCCGGTTTATGTGTTAGAAGGTTTTGGAACAGCCCTGTTTTCTAGGTGGAGTAATTGAAAGCTCTGCTAAACTGCGTGGAGAGATACCCGTTCTTAAGGACACACAATTTAGCTGCACTAGTTAGGTGTCCTCTTTTCTCTAGTGTTGCAACAGGACAGTTTATCCTGCACACTTTTACTCAAGCACTGCATGGATGGCTGAAAACAGAGCCTCTCTCCTTCTCCTCATTCTCCCTGTGCATGGTGAAGAAGGGCCAGGCATGCTCATGAGAATTTTTTCTTAATAACCTTCAATGAGTTCTGTAGACCTGGTGGAAACACATGTGGTTTAGATATTTTGGATGCAGGGAAAAACAGAAAAAAAAAAAAGATTTATGAGTTCTGCCACTTTTTATCCACTTTGTAGAACAACTGGAAGTTTGCATTTATTCCAAAATATAAAGGGGAATAGCTCATTTAAGAGAAGTAATTCTGTTTTGTCTTTCCCAGCCAACTAGTTGCTCTAGGCGATGGGAAATATATATGTGCTATACCACACAGGAAGAACTGGTACCAGTGAAGTGATTAACTGGTAAATCCCTACAAAAGAATCCCATTTTATCACTACATTACTCTGCTTTCTTTCTTCAAAGGGGTCAAAAGCACAATTAACTATGCAGAAATATAACTAAACAGTTCCCAGTTGGCTTATGTAGAAACATGATTAGGAACCAGGGTCATTGTGGGGCCATAGCTCCTTTTGTAGCTCATATTGCCACTTTTAAAATTCTTCATCATCATCTGAAATACATCTTTGGCATACATTTTCTCCCTATTATATCTGTGCAAAAGCCCCACCCAGATGCCGCTCAGTTAGTTGTACCCTTGTTACGGTTTAGCTTGAATAGCTTGTGTCCTGCCCTGCTGTTTATGTCTCTGCCAAGTTACTCTTTGTCCTCTCTTTGCTGAAAGGCCTTTTCTTTTTTGCAATGTCTTAAATATAATAAAAAGAATTATTTAGGCATTGTGTTAATAATGCATGATAGAGTTAAAAAAAAGAAAAAAAAAACCCAAAGAAAGCAAAACCTAAACCCAAAATCAACTGCAACCAAAAAAAGACAAAGAAACACCCACAAATTCTGTTGACATTAGTATGCACAGTTTGATTCTGGCTTGTGCCAGGCAGAGATCTCCATGAGAGCTTCCTCCCTGAACTGGATGCTCTCCAGACAGTTCTTTTAGCATTACATTTTATAGGACCCCATATGTTGTAAATCTCTGGAGCCTGAGCACAGTGCTAGTGCTGCTTCTAGCTGTGCACTTTGAAATGTGTTCTCCCCAAGTGCTTAGCTCACATATGACACCCTTCACTCTGTGAAGTCAGGTCCCTACAGCTCAGTGCCAAGGCACAAAAATCCATATGGGCTGCCCTGATGTGAATGGAAAAGTACATAGCCCAGCATCAAAAGTCACATCCAAACACTGTAATTTCATAATATGTCAATTTAATAGCATGATATCAGCTGGAGACCACAAATGGTGCATAGAAAGATTTCCCAAATTACCACAGCTCATAAGAAAGCATTTGACAGCTTGAATACAATAAATGATTATATGCTAGATCAAGCATCAAGATTTAGAACCCCATCCAAAATATTAAAAAAAAGAAACAAACCCCCAAATCCCCAAGCAACCCCATAACACTTTAGAAGTTTATAAAACTTCATTTAAAGTGTGTGCTATCTGTTGTACAGATAAGAAGTCTCCCAGTGAATAGAATCAGAGCATGAATGGAATAGCATTTATCCCAGTTTTGTGCAAGCTCCTTTCCCTCTGCTGCCAGTAAAAAAAAGAACACTTAAGAGCTAAATATGTTCCCTGAAAAGGATCATTAGAGATCTACAATCCTCCATGGGCCTGAAGATTTTGCTCAGAGGTACTGTAGACAAGAGCTTCCCTTATTTTTTCTACAGAAAATAGAAGAGAACAGACGTTTTCTTCTTCTCAGAAGAAGGAGAACTCTCTGTTCATTGTATTATGAGGAAACGCAAAGGTCCAGCTAGGAATAATCTGGGTACATAATGTAAAATCAGTGAAGAAAGGTGTGTATGCCTGCCCCCAGGTTTGAACCATCCTGTTGGAAGGAAACCTAAAGCAGGAGTTACTGTGGAAGGGTTTAGAAGCCACTGGAGTGGAAAGAGGAAGCATGAGAAGATATCCAGGTTTGGCCCTAATGCATGGCTTTCCTACACAGCTTTGCTTCCTGTGTTCTAGGGAGGTGTTTGTAGGTATCTTCATCCTTACCAGTATTATCAGGCACATTTTCAATACCCACATTTATGCTGAGAAACATATTAGCACCAGGAAAATACCTCTAGCTCAGAAGCTGAGAGTTGCAGACAAGTTGCATGCACTTTGCTGACAGCTAGCCTCCTCTATACTAAGTTGTAGTGAAACTAATTTTTGATTTCCTTCTGGGATTTTCCTCTGGTCAGACTATTTTTTTGCAGTTGTGTTGTTTTGTTTTAATTTTTTTTTCCTAAATTCAAAGTTTCTGGTGTAACATAAGAATATATAGCAGTGATACACCTAAAGCATGAAACTGGGGAGTGGTACCACAAAAGATCCTGTGCAACATCTATGAAACAAAAGGCTTTTGTGGTATAACACCATTAAAATACTATAGTTCAAATGAGTATTAATTTAAAACTAAAAAGTAGTTAAATTCCTTTCATAATTTACACTATTACTCCAGAGATATCTCTGATAAGGTTGTTTATGTCTACATAAAATTTAAATGCAAACCATACACTAATTATTTACAAGAAGTACTACACACAAAAAGATTTTTAAAAAAATCTGAAAAGCACCTTGCCTGGATTAAAGATGAATGTTTTTGGAGGTTTTTTTCAATAACCTCTAATTCAGAGACTTATATTGTGCTTGCAGCTAGTTGAAGAGATCATGTATTTTTTTTAGCACTTTCATGTAAAGAACTTAAATTCTTGCTCTTAGTGAATTGTATTTTTGTGGTGATGCATCAGGAATTTCATAAGATAATGAAATGTCTTTTTGGTGTTCATATATGTAAGTGTGTCCACACCGAGAATGTCCCAAAACTTTTTGATCAGTTCAACAAAAGGATGTGATGATCTTCAACATGTCAAAGATATGAATAATATAATAAAAGGACTCTGGAGGTGGAAAGGAAGACCTTAATGGCCACATGTGGAGTAGAGTATCTAACCTGACACTTGCAGGCCCATGTGTGAGAGAGGGGTTGGGAATATCTTGACTGGCACTTGAAACATACAAGACACCAGAGAATCCAGATGACAGCTAAAATGTCACGTGACTCCAGATTTCCTTAATTCTCATGAGGTTTATAAAGGCCACAGATTTACAGCAAGGAGGCACATTTCTACATGGTAAATAGCAAATAAACCCTGAACTTCTGTGAGTGTCAGCTCTGTGCCAATAAATGTTTGACCTCTGTAAGACCAGAGAGATGAGGAGATCCCAGGTGTGAGGTGCATTAGCGATGTTACTTTAGTACGGACCTCAGTCTTTATTCTGACTGATTTGCAACTAAAATGGGTATAAAACAGTGAATGATCACTTAACTGTGCTGGCTTGCACATCTTTCTGGTCAAAATGTTCTAAGTTACCCAGGATTCACTTTTTTGAACCACATAAATTAAACCAGCTTATTTTCCCCAACCCTGGGGATCCCTAATGTTTTTTGCTCAAAAGAGGATTAGACATTTCAAATAGCTCATCCCAAAAATCCAAGTTAGTTCATCTGAACTGTGAAAAGGAGGATTATCAACAAATTGGTGACTGAGTGTGTCTAACACCTGGGGAACAGCTGGCAATTGGTGACCCTTGCAGCAGGAACAGCTGTTTGCAGAACGCACCTGGTGATGCCTCTGTTTCACTTACCCTTCCATCCTTGGAGAGCAGTGTGGGGATGTGCACACTGAAATGTAGCTGCCTCAGGACTGGGAAAATGCTCAGCTCTTTGGGCTCCTGGAGAAGCAAAGATTCTGGGAGGTAATGGTAATAGGAAGTGGTGGTGTGAATTAATAAATTTGGTGTAGGTCTGTCTTTTGGGTGGTATACCATAACCAGTCAATTTAGATAAGGTGGCTAACTTTTAGAATACAAAGTTAGGCAAGATAAATATCACTCTTCAGATATATTAGTTCTGTTATTTTTACCTGTATATATGTGAAAATACTCATAAATTTGTAATTATGGAAGAAAAAGTCAATACGTAGAGAGTTGTAAAAGGACTCTCAATGGATGAAAATTCATCATTGTGCATGATAAAGAAATAACTGTAACAAAAAATAATTGTTTCACACCAGAACAAAATATTTTATTGAGGGATTAATTTTGTAGTATTTTCTGAATTTAAAAAAGTAATTATGAAACAGATTATCTTTAACTGATAAAAAACTATATTTTAGAGCTAAGTAAAATGAAGAATTTTGAGACAATATTTTTGTAAAATTGACAGCAAGGATATTTATTCAAAGTTGGGATTAAATTAATTGTAAATTTGGATGTGAGGAGGGAAGTTGTCTTGCCTTCCTATGCAACATTATTTCCAGGTCTATTGCTCAGTATTGAAGAATAATGAATATTCAAAGGATGCTCACAACATTATTTAAATTCAGATTAGTATAGGCTTTCCATTCATAAGAAGGGAGGATGAAAGATGACCTGTTTGCTGTTGGAGGACTTTTCAAGATGATAAAGATATGACAAAATACTGTTGCTGGAAGTCAAAGTTACAAAACATTGAACTTGGAAATGAGATGACAATTCTTAGCAACATAGGAGTAGCAATGCAGCTAAACACCAAACATCTAAAGTGATGGCACTTGCCATTAGGGACTTTAGAATGAGATTTCATATAATTTGAAAAGAATTTATTCAAAAGCAATTTTTTATGCATTACGTGGTTGTGTTTGAATGAGCATTTCTATGGAAGAAAGGGGAGGGAGGAAAGGGAGGATTGTCAGGATACTTCCCTTGCTTTTAAAATCTGTGAGTTTCATCCCCTCCCTTTATGGTGACTCATATAGGACTCAACATGTTAGGACTCAACTTTATTTAAAGTTACCAATCAAAGATAAATAATTATCTAAAGTTTAACAATGATTTGTTTCTCTACCTTTAGCTTCAGAGAAGTCTGCATATATCTGTTGAAATTTCAAGGGTTTTTTCCTTCTGCAATATGAAATGCTAGCTGTTGTCAAACATGGGACAATTCACACCATATTCCCATGCACTGAAAGGTTACACAGAATTTTAATTTTCAGATGTCTGACTAATGATTACTGAACACTGGATTTAGGGTTATGGAGGCTTCGTTCATAACATAAGTCTTGGTGAGGACATCTGGGTACATTTCAGTATACCTCACATGCCCACTGCCTTCCTCTTAGAATTTTGGTCCAACACTGATCTCATCTCTGCTGGTGATGTGAAGCTGAATCCATCAGGTAATAAAATTAGTTTGAATTCCTTTGGACGTAATACAAGTTTTCCAGATAAAAGGAAATGATTTGCAATGTTCAGTAGGTCTGACAATAACAATTAAATCCCAGGCAAATTAAAACCAGGCATAAGAATTTGTGCAACAGCTGGCTACCCTAAATTCTTGTTCAAGAAGAAAACTTTGAAAGTCCAGATCTCTCATAATTTCAAGTAATATTTCTTTACCGCTTACTGCACCTTGCTATTTCTGTATGAGGCTTGTACAGATCTCCTGGAAAAAGAGTGTTAATAATTTCACTTCTGTCACATCTCTTTGGGAAAATTCTTTTTCTGGAAAGAAATTAGCTTTAAGGGACCAAAATTCTTATGAACATTCCATTAAAAATTTGCCAGCATTAAAGGGCTTTTGCCTCTAAATATCTGGGAAGTACAGTAGATGGGTTATTAACTGGATCTGGGACGGCAATATGTACAGTCCTCTCTAATCCCTTTGCCTTTTTCTCTAAAGAAAGTGATAGTAATTCTGACTCTTCAGCTGGGATTTCTGAAGAGGTTAATCTCTTCCCTGAAGAGATTTGACAAGAACTTAATGGGCTGACTGGATGGATTCATCTAGATCTGTAGCATTCCTTTTTTCAATGTTTTTCTTTTCTTCTCTTAAAAGTCTCTGTCTGTCTTGATGTGCTGTCTGACTCACAGGAGTAGACAGGTCTATTTTCAGGCAGTTGTTAGATCATATGATGAAAGATGTTGGAAAGGACAGTGAAAGACTGTATGAAAGAGGCAAGCCACCCTCTTGAAAAACAATATTTATCCTTTTCTACTACTGGAGATCAGTATTAGAGGAAGGGAGGGGAGCTGCAAATTGGCAGTATAATCTGCTGTATGCAATTACACGCAAAGGAAAAAGATCTCTTGAGATGAGGAAACCAGGATCAGCTCCTCTACTGAACCCAGTGTCTATTATTGGTTTATTTTTGAAAGCATTCCTTCTGCACTCACTGCGGTTAAGATTTCACCATAACACTCAAGGCCAAGCTGACTGACCTGGTGCTGTTCTAGGAAGTATTATATTCTTACTGCATTTCCCTCCTGAGACGGATAATATGTTCACATCCTGAAGGTGCACCTAAATCTTTGTGCTTCTAGCCTTCTGTCAAGCTACCTATGCCATGAGTGAGAATGTGAGGGGTTTAGCCTCCTAAAGCACCCTCCACAGGCTCCCAGCATCGTGTGTCTGTTTAATCCATCACAGTGAGACAAAGGCATCAGCCTTTTAGCACAGACTGACTCTTCAAGGCTGGAAAAATGAGAGACTTAACCACACCATGCCTGTTCCTGTGTGGCCTCAGATGGCTACTTAAGCACAAAGGGGGAGGTTTCTGTGCATTTTAGACAAATCAATGCTGCAGCAATTCTATATTTATATGCTGAATGACCTCTATGATCAATAAATTCATGCATAAATAAGACAGGGCTTACCAATGACCTAGTCCCTCGTGCCTAGTAAATCTATATAAATGTCAGTTACAAAATACATCAGCCACAACATCCAACCAGATATGTCTCAATAGGGGAAAAAAAAAAAAAAAAAAAGAAAAAAAAAATTGGTGGGAAAGAGCGAGTTTTTTCCTTTTTTTTTTTTCTCTCTCTCTTTTTCTTTTTTTTTTTTTTTTTTTTTTTTTTTTTGTGAGGTATATAGCAGAACCTTCTGTCTGGTGAAAACAATGCTCTTAAAGGAGTGCAAAAATTTTGCAGCTTAAATTTTTGTTTGAATGCCAGACCATTGAGAAGGGAAATAAATGCCCACACTGAAGAAATGTGAAGAAATAGAAGTTCTTGCTGTCAGCGACTTCAGTAACTAGTTCAGTTTTGAACACAGAAGTTCTTTGATACAGAGATTAGCCAATGATAAATTATTTCTCAGTGCAAGTAAGTTTTAACAAAGACTTGGCAACTCATAGAGAATTTATTTATTTAGATACTTATTTCATCATTTCAAGAGGAGTTATGGTATTTTAAAGACATGAAGTTTCATTCTGTGCAATTAATTAGCAATGGATTTTACTAGCATTACTTTAACTAGGTAAGATTAAAAACTAGGTATTTTTATAGGTACTTTTGCTTCTACAAAAAGTCATATTTGCCAACTTTGATTTGCGTAGTAACTCTCAGTTCACTGCATGATCTTTGTATTAATCTACAGTCTTTGTATTAATTTTCCTTGAATATTCATATGAACTTTTTTTCATTTGATAGTACTTAAAAACTGTAAAAGTCACATAAAATTCCATTTAGCAATATATCTCATATATCTCATGTTCTTTATCTATGGTGCATACTGTTGCTACAGCTCCCACTGAGCTGAATTTATCCTTAGCTAGAATTACGTTAGGCCACTCTGCCAGCCCTGGAAACGCCCAGATTAAGGCCAAAGGATGATCAGTGTGATATCTTTACTAAATCAAACTTTATACCCATATATGAAACAACCAAAGAGATTTACAGCTGTGTGTATGTAACAGATTGCACTTGTAACTGGTCCCTTGACTACTCCAAGCCATTTTTACCCCCTCCTTTTGCATATAAATGAATGATGCTGGCACTTCTTTGGTAAAAAAAAAAAAAAAAAAAAAAAAAAAAAAAAAAAAAAAAAAAGAAAAGGGCCTGTAACCATGTTTAGAAACATGCAAAACTTAGCAATTTAATGATTTCATTGTTCCCTGTTCATTTCAGGATTGATCTTGTGTGTTCTAAAAAGCAATATCATGTCACCAGGAATTAATCTCAGAACGGCTGTCTGCCAATGCTTAAATAGACTAAATATTTTTGAACACGGATGAATCTCAATCTGTTCCATATTGAAAGATGGGAATTAATAGCAGGTTTCCCCTCAAAAATCATATCTACACAATAATAGAATCTAGAGAAGTATAAGCATCTTTCACACAGATACTTTTCTTGCAGATGTTATTTCTCTATCAACCTAATTAAGCATTGCAAAGTAAATAAAACATGACAAACACAGACATCTTAATTTAATTAAACCAAGAGCTTGTAATAAAAACCCATTAAGACATATAGAAATTTTCTGAAATTCTAATGCCCAATTAATTGAACCATGTATAGACATGAAAAAGGTCAGTCATAAAAACTGGGCAAGTGATGTGACTATATTCTTACAACAAGAGGTCAGAAGGCAGCACTTGCTTTGTAGAGGCAACTGATTATGAATGTTCTCCCCTAATCCCTGACAAACTGAGAATATCTTGTAATCAGAAACTTACTAGATTTTAGCACTCAAGGACAGAAAGACTATTCAACCCTAATGCATTGTATGATCCAAAATATTTCCACACCAGAAACAAGAAAGGCATACTACTAGGAGGGGGAGAACCCAACAAACAGACAAACATCATAACATCATAACTCCAGAAGAAACAATCCAGTTCAGTTTTTCAAAGACATCACTGGGACAGAAATTTGAATGCATATATCTGTAAATGCATACATTATAAACAGTAAAACCACTTATATTGTCAAATTAAATGAGAAAAATGAGTTAATTGGATTCCCTTCAGCTGTTCAGAGCTCCCACTGTTGGCTTTATGGAACCTCAGTCAGGGGAGGGAGCAAAAAAATAAATGCTGGACAATTCCCATGAACTCTTTAAATAGGCGCTGATGTGAGAGTGTTCATTGCACAGAACTGTACATTTCATCCATCTTTCTTCCCCTTTATGCCCTTATTTCCTTAGCTACCTTATGAAGCAGAGCCATGCCCTGTGTGTGGAAGAGCTCTCATTTGCAGTGCCAAGAGCAGTGAAATGCTGGTCTGTAGGAGAAATAATAGATGATGATAGCTCTGTGCTGCAGACCCACTGATTTTCACCTGCTGCATCTTTCCTTCCACTGGGAGCAATGCCTGAGTTAAAGGGTGTGAGGTGCAGGGTCTGGGCACTGTAAGGATGGGCTGCTTCTCATTGCAGTAAAAAGGCCTCAATGGCACTTACTGGCTTCAGCAGGGACCTCCTCACTACCCTGCCTATGGCCCAGGAGTTCTACTCCAGCTCAGAAGCATTTGTCCAAAATTTGTGTAAAAATAAAGAGCAGGCTGACATCCCACCCGTTCATTAAGGAATGATCACATAGAGAAAGACCATAAAACAGTGGATTTCTTTCATTACTATAGGACCATGGGAATTCTATCTACTTTTTGGTATTAGTACAGAATTTCTCTGAGACACTTCTGCATGAAAAACACTACATAAGATTAAAGTATAAATACTATAAAATATCCTAAATATATTTTTGTTCTTGGTATAATGTTAAACTCTTAAAATTCCAACTCAACGTCTATGTTGTTTTCCACTTATATATAACCTTGACTTTCCATACAAAGATTGCAAAAATCTATTCATTTTCAGCTATATATTTATCAATTCAAGCAGTCTTTTAAAGAGAACCATGATTAAAACAAGAATATTGTAAATTTTATCAGCATCATTGTTTTGCCTTTTATAAAAAACATAATTTCAAATAATATAATTTAGATGTTTTGGAAGAAATAAATGGAAAACTGTCCATTTTCAGTCAGTTTAAACTGAATGAGGTTTCTATTTCAGCCACCACGAATCACACAAAATTTTGAGTAATACTACTGGTTCCCTAAGTCAGAAAGAAAACTTCTTTCTGAGAAGGACTAGTCTCAGGAGTCCCATTGTCAGGAAAGCGGTTCCTTCATGTAGTCAGAACAAAGGAAACTTGGATATTCCCAACTAATATTAAGATTCCACTGTCAATATTCTCATATTTTAGTCTATGTCAAATAAAATCCCTGATTAGAATGTACTTTTGAAGATCTGGGGGGTTTTAAAATTTATTTATGTTGTTTATTTCACACACTGCTGAAGTCACAGAAAAAACATCAGTCAGAGAGGGAGATGGCAAAAATCCAAAACTAAGTTCTTGCTATGAGAAAAATTCATTGTGGCCTCATTCTCCAACTGTAGCTCTATTTCATTTCCACTTGAAACTTTGAAAAACCCTCACTTAAAAAGTAGTTAAATCTGATATAGAATGCCGCTTCTTTTCCTCAAATGAAATTTGAAATCATGGCATTGACTGAAAACAACTTTCTCCCAAACTTGTTCAGAATCTCTCTTCAAAATCTTCATAAAATAAACTATTTTAACCCTTGTTTATCTGTAAAACAAAATGCTTCTTTCTATGCTATGTGATCATATAGTTTGCACAATCAATGTAAAATTAGTCATTACATCTACCAGATACTGTGTGCACTTCTTTTACAAAGCATTGCCCAATATGGCTTTGAAAATGCATGGCTAGCAAAGAACTTAATATGAAAACTGTCAAAGGCAGTTAGACAGGAGAAGCACAAAGGTGTTCTGTTTGGTTTTGCTTTGGTCTGGTTTTCTCCATGAGCATTGAGCATCAGTATCATATGGCTTCCCCATCCATTTCCATTCCTAGATGACAACACAGAAAACTGTATCTCACAGACTTCTAGAGGCAGTGGGAATTCGATGCTGTAACTAGAGCTTTCTAAGCTTTCTAAGCCAGGTAAGAGACCTGCAGCATTAGGTACTGCAGGTCTCTTACCTGGCTCCCATCTGTAGAAGAGTAACAGTGTCTTTTGGTCCTGTCACATCTTCTGGTCCTATGTGAATGTCTGACACACCAAAGATTTGAAATATCACTGTAAGTTTACATGCTTTGACAACTTAACTGCTCCTGGAGTGAGATGAACAGAGCAGAAAACCCCAGAGATTTCACTGAAGTCTGAGTCAAGTTCCTTGGTAAATTAAAAAGCTTTTTCATTTTTTAATGTAGCATCTCTTAAAAATGAACAAACCCCTGAGGGACATAATTTGTACCCAGCATCCACCTGGACACAAGACTGTTGATGTAGCCTGGTCCTTCAGGCCTCTGTCTTGGGACCAGTGCTCTTGAATATCTTAGTCAATGACACAGACATAGTAAGATCAAGTGCACCTGCAGTGAGTTGCAGATGACACAACACTGAGGGGTGCAACTGCGAAACCAGAGAAACCAGATACCATCCAGGGGAGGATGTACAAGCTTGAGAAGTGGGCCCATGAGGACCTCATGAAATTCAACAAGTCCAAGTACAAGATGCTGCATCTGGGTTAGGACAACCCTCAGTATCAATAAGATCTGGGGGATGAACAGACCTGTTGCATAAGTCTAAAAGACAGGGTTGTTTTTTCTTTGCAAAATGGTTCCTAATCCTTTTTAAATTTGTCCTAGAAAAGCTGTAGGTCTGATTTTTTTTCCCCCATTGTCTACCTTTCCTTCCATCAACCAACCTGTCAGCTTTTTGGTTTCTTTGTTTTTAATTTCTGGAGGAACCACCCATCAAAGGGTAAAAAGTGAGAAAAGGCAAAGCTGCTACTTTCTAACTGAAGATATGCAAGATTTTGTTATAGTTCTTACTAACACTACAAGGTAATATGTTGCATAGTTCATTCGAATATGAAAGTGCAAAATTCAATATCATAAGGAATTTCCTACTAATGCAAAAATACCTCTACCCTACAACATTGTAAATTGCATCCTTTCCTCATCCACCAGAATTAATTAAATATGAATCTTTGTGTTTATATGAATATTGGTGTCAAAATTAGTAACGTCATAATTTAAAATTTTTAGGACAATTTAATTTGTATTCACAGCTGAACATCAGCATAGAATCTGTACCATTATAGAGCAGTACTGAAAATGTAATGTAGTTTCAAGAGTTTTCATGGAGGGATTAGCCTAGATTCATTGTGGCTGACAACCCAGTTTGCACCGTAGTTTGCAGAATTAATTTTCTTCTTCAGCTATAAAAAATTCTGCTGATCAAGACTGTCTGTGTGGTTTATAGCTAACAACTTATAACAAATGTTTCCATCTTTCAGTACATAATGCCTAATAAAGGCCCAGGTCACTCAGTAGTGCACATAATTTTCATCTTTTAATCCCATCACCTTTTATTAGTCTGTCTTGATCAAGAGAGGTATTTTGGCACTCAAACCTTCTGACTTTTATTTTACTGAGAATTTAATGAATATTTTTTCAAACAGAAATAACAAACAATAAGGTTTTTATATTATTGCTTTAAACTTCTCTGGCTTCATAAAATCTGATGTCATAGGACTAGTGCCCCTTTAGAAACAATACTTAAATTAGATTTTCCTCCTCAGTAGATAATCACACTGGTCCCAAATGAAAGGAAAGCAGTGCAAGGAACATCTCCTTTTTCAAGATGAGATGGTTAGTGTTTGCTTTGTTGGAATACTAGAAGGTCCCTATCTGCAGAAATATAAGGTTGCATCATGAACTGAGATAGCATCTGAGCACCTCTGGCAATTTATAGCAGATATGATCTCCTATCCAAATATTATATTCTATACATAAAATGGTAATTTCACAGAAGATGTGAAACTATGCATCTTTAAGCACTGTTTTTTAAATGCTCATATTCTCCTATGTTATTAGCAATAATCTTTAAACACAAAAAATGAAGCAGGATAAGCCTTACTACTCAGTATTCCTGCCACCAAGTATTTTTTTTCTTTCCCTATGCCAGGCATTCTCAGCAAGGGGTACTTGGTATAGTCTTAAAAGAGCAGTTTATTTTTTTCGTTCTTTCAACAGCTTAAGAGGTTGGTTCAGGCAGGCATGAGAACCTGAATCCTGATTTACTTCAACACATTGGTTTATCTGTGGAATTCCTGGGCTACTCTTGACTCCTTGTATATTGATTTTGCTTCCAATGACAAACTACAATTATCTATACCACCTCTATGCAAGCCTCCCATTCATCTGAAAATGCACACATATTCGCATCTGTCATTGTTTGGCATTTTCATCTGAGGAGATGCAGATATTTCTCCATAATGAATTTCTGGAGAGGGTTCTGCACTCCTGAAATACTCTTGTAGAGAGCACACTCTCCTAATCTTCCTGTTTAAAGTTTTAATTGCGCTTTAGTTTGTCTCTTCTTTCCACCCTGGAGAATAATTGGTCTTGCTGTGAATATGGAAAGCTGAGCTTCACAGTCTTGCCCCAAATTTTCTTTAGCTTGTGGCTATCTGTAAGCAAGTGTCTGCACATCATTTAGTGCGAAGTTTTTCACTGAACCTGCCCTGAGTTTAGTCCTAAAATTAAAGCATATGCTGAGGGAGACTTCCAGAGAATTTCTTTGTCCTGAATGTTTTATTTAGAAGTTTGGGGGTTTTTTTGTCTCATGTCTATTGAGGCACTGTAGTTACCAAAAAAATAGACACTTTATGGTTCTAGCTTAGATATACAGATGCCTTGTTTCAACATCGTTATGTTCTTCTTGTATGTGTTATAACATTACTATAAAAACATCCTTCATATTAAGCAAGGCTTTTATAGGTGGCAAAATGAATAAAAAATCCCATGGTTTTTGTCTTGATGAGAATCCCATTAATAAAATAACAGAAAAGATATAAGAAAAAAAATTTGGGAAAGTATAACACAAAGAACTTTTTATTTCAGATTTGTGAGGTAACATTTTACCTAAAGAATTTTATTTTCCACACTTGCCAGATTTCATCCCTAATGTATGTTGAGCTACAGTCCCAACAAAATACTTACTTTTTAGTTTCTGCAATAAAACTTCATGAAATATAGCAAATACTTAAGAAGAATTTCCTTGGAATCATAGATATGGAGAGCATCAAGATGATTTTCAGTCTACTAGATTATTCAAGATATAAGTGGAATGCTCAGCCTTTGTCAAGTAAAGTATAAGCTTAATTTGATGATTGAACTCGCATTGATTAGTGAACACAGAGAATTTGATCCATAGGTATCCATAGGTAGGCAGATGAATGTTCCTTCTAAAGGAAAAAGAATGGCTGCTCTGAAAGATACTGCTTACCATAATGTCACTTTCTGTTGCATTTCACTGTTTAGCAAAAGTACAAACTGGGACCCCTCACTTTTAATAAGGACACTCTTAATAAGAAGATGAATTAAGTCTCAGACAGAAGAGGTAGGTGAACTTGTCCTAACTGTGGGGGGTGCAGTAATTAAAACTCAGGGAAACTGTACTTTCTGACAGTTCATTAGACAAAACAGTATGTGGAAAATGTTTTGTCATGTCTAATTGCTACAGCTTGGGTTTCTCTGTTATACTGAGACATCAGCTATTCATAAACCAGCAGGAGGAATTAATCTGCAAAAAATGTACTTTTTATGTTACAGCTGTCCTTCTATGGAATCAATGCCTCCAGTCTTTAACTAAAAGCTTAACTTAACTATGGGACAGAGTGAAAAAAAGCAGTAGAAAATCTATATCTAGCAATAGTTTTGTAATTATTGAGTTGAGCCAGTAACATTACTTAGGAGCATAGTGCTGTCTGAGTGGGATTATATTGTGTTGTCTATCAAAATAATTTTACATATACATTACTAAGCAGTTCCAGATGTGGAATTTGAGCTAGAGCTACTGGCGCTGGAGCCTTCTGTTTCATCTCACAGTATGTAGACAAACTATCTTCAGTGAATGATTCTACAGTATAACAACAGAAATAATATCATAATTGTCTGTATTTTCATTCGTATTTTTCATTATACAGAATGTTAGGGTGCGATTTAGTTTTTCTATAATAAAATAAGGGGTAATTTGCAACAGAGCAGATTTTGGGCTTAAGTTGATTATAGTTCAGTCATTTTCATCACATCACATTTTGTCCTAACTGAAGACTTAATGCATATTTTCAGACAGCTTTGGGATTTCAGCAGAAGTAACTGGATTGACGTAAGACCAACTGAAATCAAAGTCTATTTCATGTCTGCAAAACTGATTTCTGATTTCCAGTAGAGGTTGTATGGTTTGATATAGCACTGACCTGAAAATGTTTTTCATGTATTTATTATTATCAAGATTAGTTGATTCATATCTTTTGTTGGAACTTCAGATAAATTAGGTAATTAATAAATTCCTATTGAACATTGAATTATCTTTATTGATCAGTTGTTAAGATCTAGTGGGAGATCCATACAGTGTCTTATCTACCTCAGTCTTTAGATTTCCTCTCATCCTAACCTTTTACTTCAGGGACTACTGAAGTGTATATATATACTGCCTCATGCTCCGAGTCCTCTTCCTCAGGAGGATTGAGTTTGTTTGACAATGACACTGTCCATGAGAAAGAATTTTCATAAGGAACATGTAAACATGGTTTTGGAAATTTATGGAATATGGTGGAAGACTCTTACCTGTTGCTCTTTACTGATGGTGTTGTGAAAAGTCAATAATAATGATTTTAATAATAATAAATAACAGTAAATCAGATTCACAAAAATTCACTAATGCTCTTGAAATTGATTCTTGTCTATAAAACTTAAAGTGAGATGGTTGACATGGCTCATGGCTTCAGTGTTTTTAAGTAGTTTTATGCAAAAATCATAAATCTTTTACACTCAGAGTCAGCAGTGCCTTATGTAAAAAGGGTTGGACTGATCTGTAGGTGATATTTGCACTCTCAGATGGTGGATTAGTTGTGGTCTGGTGCCATTCCATGCATGACTGAAAGTGCAATGGGCTGCCCTGGTAAGTGGTGTAGTCACCATCCTGAAAGTGTTCAGGAAACAACTGTATGTGACAGTTAGTGCTGTGGTTGGGGTGGTGGTGGTGGTCAGCCAAAGGAGGGACTTGGTGGTCTAGAAAGTCTTTCTGACCTTGATGATTCTATGCTTCTATGGATGAAAATCTTGCAGTATATAGCTGCAAAAGCAGAGACATTAGGAAAGTGAAGAGAATATGATGTTATTTCAAGAGATCCTGTGAATGCATGCAAAAGAAATAGCTTTGATGCAAAAAGTATGATTTCCAGAAGTATTCAGCATTGGTGAAAAAATTCCATTGATTTTAATTGCAGCAATACTAGGGTGGTGCATTTGGAAAGACTGTTTTGGAAGAGAAGAAATTTATTCTATGGCCAGTGGTGAATAAAAACCTTCATAAAAGAATGGCTCAGAGCAGAAGACCAGCCTTGGGAACTCTGATTTATTCTCTTGAGTATTTTTTTCTCTCCTTCAACTTTAGAAGTAAAGGAGAAAGTATTCAGAGATTAATATTTAATGAAAAAATAGTATGGTTGGTGGTTTAAATCACTCGAGTGCCTTTTAAAAACAATGCTTAGAAGGCTTTATTCAATATTTTATTCATCAATATTTATGTCAAAACACCACCTCCAACTTTAATTAAACTCTACCAACATATGACAGAGATGTATTTATAAATCAAATTAAAGCTATTAAAAATTTGTAAAGTCTGCTTTGTTTCTACACAAGTATATGAAACATGAATGAAAAATCCCAACTGCCTGTTTTCTCAGCAATGTGGTAGAGAGAAGAAAACCTAAGTGGAAATGAATAGATGTGAATTATTGCATTAATTAAGAGTATGCTGAGTTAAGCGTTTTGAAGCCAGTGAGTTTAAATGCTGTGTAAATTCTGTCTCACACTGAAGATGCTCCCATAGAGGGCAACTCCATCTAGTCTAGCTGTGCATGATGAACCTTGGGGCAGAAGAGATAATTTGCTTTTATGTAGTGACTTACAAACAAATCACAAACCACATTATCCTTATTTTAGGAGCTAATAACCTATACTTGGCACTTAGCAGCAATGATTAGGAACCTTTCCTGCCCTGATATTAGTTACTTGGTATTTTAGGCAGTTCTTTGTTGCTATTTTACCTTGACTTTGTCTTTAGTACTTCCATAATGCACCCTAACACAAAGAAACCCTATATTTCCTTGGATGTGAGAGAATAGTGCACAAGAGTGCAAGTTATTAATTTCAGTGATTCTTCATCTTCTGAGTTTACTTTAAAGTTTCATCTGTATCCTATCACCATTCAGAAGTGAAACCATTCAGAAGATATTTTTAGTTACTAATTCTTCATAAAACCCAATAGCTTGTTTTAGTCCCTGTCACAAAGCCTAGACAGAGGCTTGTGAATTTTAGATATGTATTTAAAATTCTCAACAAGGTGGAATTTTAACTTTTATTTTTGTTCCTAATTTTTCTTGAATCATAAAATTGCCTGGGTTGGAAGGGCCTTAAGGATCATCTAGTCCCAACACCCCTGTATTGGGCAGGGACCTTTCACAAGATCAGGTTGCTCAGGACTCCAGCCAAACTGGCCTTGTATACCTACAGAAATGAGGCATCCTCAACTTCTCTGGGCAACCTCTTCCAGTGCCTTACCACCCACTCAGTAAAGAGTTTCTCTGACTTAGGAAGATTTTTTCCAATACCAAACATAAACCTCTCCTATTTCAGTTTAAATTCTACCCCTACATGACCTTGTAAAAATTGCCTCTCTGACACTCTTGTAGGCCCCCTTCAGGCACTGAAGAGCCACAATAAAGTCTCCCCAGAGTCTTCTGCAGGCTGAACAATACCAGCTCTCTCAGCCTGTCTTCACAGGAGAGATGTTGCATCCCTTTAAGCATCTTCATGCCCCTCTGGTCTGGCTCCAACAGGTCCTTGTCTTTCTTTTTCTGAGGACCTCAGAGCTGGACATAAAATTAGGAAAATATTGTTATTTATTATTATTAAATTAATAATTTTTGTTTTCTTTTTGAAAAATCTACCATGACTCTTAATTTCTTATCTAGAAAGAATAAAAATGGAACAAAACCGCAGTGCCTGGAACATTTAGCCTGAGTAGGGGCAACCAGTGAAAGAGTGTGGCATAACCCTGTGAAAATCTGATCTACTGGATGCCCTTACACTATACAGGTAATAAACTATCTCATATCTGTTTAGATTGAAAGAAACTGCTATAGAAATGTACATTTTGTGTTAGGCCATAGATATATGTGTTAAATGTAAATAGCAGAAAAGACTTAACTTAAACAGACCAAAATACTTAGATATCCTGAAGTAGTTTCCTCCTTATATTTACAGACAAGTGTGTTCTCAATTTTATCTTTCTGATTAAAAGAATTTTTTTTTTTTTTTTAACATGGACAAGTAATTTTAAAATCTGTAGAAAAAATACAGCCAATTTACTGTATGAAATAAATAATCTTAATGGAAGACCACTGAAAAAATTACTTCTCTACAATTTTTATAGTAGTTTAATTTCCTCTTCTATATAGTATATTTTCCTCAGTGTTCACTGCAGATGAGATATTTTACCACACAGAACTTCTAAAATAAGTTTTATCATTCCAAACTTCCTTTCTTATTTGTTTTGGAAAACATTCTTGGCTGCTCATGATTATCATCCCTCTCCCTTTTTCTGGATTTTTGTGTAATGTTTTTCTAGCAACTAGAGATTTAAACATTTTAAGCATTTTTATACCTATCTCAAGGGCATTCAATTTCTTAAGTGGGCTGATCAGTAATATTTCAAAGAGCTAATAACTAGAAGAGTACCTGAAATTACAGGTAATTTGTGAGACTAAAATCTTATTCATAAAATCTTCTGTGAATTGACCACTCTGACCAGCATAATTTCTGTGTGGGAGCTGTGAATTAAAGTGATGTCTTGTCACAGGGCTCAAAATCCTAACAGAAGCAACTCCTCTGCCAAATGAGTTTCTTTGGTGCTAGATTGTAACTGTTTTTCCATTATTCTGTTGTTGACTCATATTCTAGGCTCAAATGTCAGATAGGCCTCAGATTCTACTAATTATTATCCCTTCAAAAATGTATTCAATTTTTCTATACTAGTTTTGCAAAGTTCACCATTTTCCTTTTGCCTCCTGGGTGTCATCACGTGGAATTGGAATGTTAGTTACATGGAAGAGGAGAGCACTTTTAATTGAAGGAAAGTTGAAGGGTAGCGTTAAACAAAAGGGTGGTGAAATACATTTTTATTCTTGTTGACTGCACTGGTTGACAATGTTAGGGAAATGCAACTTTATTAGTAAGTCAGGTAAGTTGTTGGGAGAACAGAGTTGGAGATTTGGTATGCACAGATATGCAAGTGGAATTGCACTCTCTGTTGGAAGGTTTTTATTTTATCCTTTACTTCATGCAGAGCAGAATTTGGTGAAATGACATTAAAAATTGTCAAGTCTAGAAACAAATCTTTGTACGTTATTTGACTCATTAGAGAAAATTAGTAAGGTAATGAGGAAGGCACCACTAAAGAAACACTTTATATGACCGCATTCATCTGGTGGTAGACAATTTTATGTAATTTTTCAAGTTTTTAATCAGAATTGTGTTTTGAATGGACAAAATTGATAAAGCAACGCCTGAGCTGGAAAGAAAAGACAACATATGAATCAGAAAACATATGTAGTCATTAGGCATGGTGAAGAGTTGGCAGAATTCTCTTAATTAAGCACAACCAAAACAGCAATAAAATGTAATTAATCATAGGAAAAAATCAAATTCCTCAAATACAACACATTTTTTGATCTAACTTTTAAAAAGTCTTGGCTTTCTAAAAGCATCATTTTGATCTTTTTCAAATAGAATTTGCTCTTTAGAATTTGCTCTTTGGTATACTTTTTGTTGCTGACGTATTAGTAATAATAATGAACTCAGGAAATAATGACCTGCTTAGTTTCATCCTTGACTGTATAGCATACAGCTTGCATTGGTATCAATATATAGTGATAATAATAACAACAGAATAATAATCTAGCAATATCCTTCAAGTAAGGTAATCCCCTAGTTAGTCTTTTTATTATGCATGAGAAAGCAATGCCCTTGTAAACCGGGTTTATATGGATTTGGAAAAATTATTTAAGATACTTTTGCAGATGAGCATTTTCCTGAAGTTTTAGGATTTATTACCTCCCAATTATCTTGCATTAGTAATTCTTCTGCAAATTCCTTGTCTCCTGCTGAGCATGAACACATTATAGAATCTGCACAGCATTATAATTCTCCACTTTTCTGAATGCTTTTTCAAAACTATCCTTAAATGTAAATCAAATGTGGAAATGAGATTTATATACAGATTATAAATTTTAATAGAAGATGCTTGTTCTAACTCTAAGCTTCTGAATATTCCATGTGGACTTAATCAGTGTTCAGTTATTTCTGTATCTATATCTAGTATTTAGTCTCTAGATACTCTTAAATAGTTTAACATTGTGGGGAAAATATTTTATTTTCCTTTCTTAACTTGGCTTTTCTTTCATAAGCAAATTCTTAGCCAAGAACAATACAAAGAACCTCCAACTGTTTCTGTCCAATTTGTTATTTTTTATTTCATTGCATTTTAAGAACACCGATTAGCAGTCCTTTGTTTTCCTTCAGTCCACAACCTAGATAGTTCAAACACAAGAATATTGATGCAAAACAATGACACATCTCTGCAGTGGGAGAGTGGAAAACCAATTTCCTACCCCAGCCCAGTGGGGCTGCTTCAGCAATGGACACTGCATGTTGTAATGACATCCTTCTATAATCAACACCAGTTTTCAGAGCTCACCCACATACTTGGCTCTTCAGCTGCTTGGATGATTCAAAATCCTTCTTCTCTTTGTTTTTGGTCAAACTGATCAATTTTCTTACTCTTATATGATGGAGTAGGATGTAGAAGTGCAAATTGTTTATCTTTCCTCTGGGAATGAACTGGACCCCTCTTCTTGTTCACCTGTCTTGTTGGTAATAGATGTCACATGTTCAAACAAACATTACCACATCAGATTAAATGTCCATCTAGTTTAGTCCCTGATGATACCTCGCATCAAATGCCGGGGGAAGAGTGAATGGGTTCAAGAAGAAATTAGGAATTATTTCTCAGGTCTACAGCAATTTGACAGTCATGATTTTTTTTCTGAGAGAGAAATTGTGTCTTTCCGTTTAAGGGCCTTGTTAGAGATTTCTTTTTTATTTTCTTACAATCATTTTTTTGATGCTAGAGAGTTAATATTTGCAAAATGATGTCATAATTTTATGATATCAACTTTATGACTTTATGACTTTTTTGTTATTAATACTGCTGTGGTTATTGTGATTTTAGTAAATTATTATTCCAATTTAAAAGCTCTCTTTATTGTTGCACCATTATCAGAAGAGGCAGGGTGAAAGGGAGTAACTATTTGGAGTTTAGTTCCTGGTGGTTGTTAAATCCAGCACAATACCCCAAGTTATTTCAGAGTTATGAAACCCTGAAGTCATGTTTTTATGACACAGTTTTTAAAACTGGGTATATTTGTATGGCATGAAAAACTATGTTTAATAAGTTTCTAGAACTTCCCTGTTACATGAATCAAACCAAAACTTTTTCTAGTGGTTAGAGGTGAACAAAACAATTTTTTTACAAATGTGTATGAACTGAGCTAACATGAAGTAATGTATACCTTACTACTTACAGCACATAAATGCACCAATTTTTTCACATAAATTTCTGTTTAGGCAATATTTTAGGGATTAGAATAGGTACTGTGAGTAATAATACTGCTGATAAGCATATTTCATCAAAACCATATAAGTTTGCTTCAGCTTTGTTTGTTGGATTAATTATTCATACTTATTTCTAGCTAAATTGTATCTCTTACTTATAAAAAACTGGTTGTCTCTCAGTCTTTGCTTGGGAATAATTTGAATTTCTATAACTATCGCAAAGATCTTAGACAATGATTTTAGAAAATAAATCAACAGATTTAATTTTTTTCATTTTCTTCTGATAAGAATTCAATTTCATCATACCAGCACATGCAATTTTGTAAAAAATCATCACGTGTTGACATAAATGGGAATGAACACCCACATTGTCCCACTATTTTGTGGATTATGAGTCCAGTATGTATGCATTTTTAGGCTATATTCATTTCCCTTTTCAGTGTTGACACCTATGCACTCAGTGTTACTTTTCAAAAGGAAGAAGTCTGTCACTCAGTTTTTTTTCATGATAACCAGACTACTGTTCCTGGACCCTAAGGAAGCCAGGAGAACTTCTTTCCAGGGCCATCCTTTTCACATTTGCACTTTTGTTTTGTCCAATCTGTATCCTAATTTTGTAACATTTTGGAACTGAATTGACCTGGGTTAGGAGAGTCCAAGTTTGCAATAAGATGGTAACTTGGGAGAGTGGGATGCTGCAAACACTCTTGCTCTTCCCAGTGGTTTTACAGAGGCTATTAATCCAAATTCAAATGTGGTCTACCACATGGGTCTTCAGATGTTTTTACTTCATTTACTTCAAAAAGACTGTAAGACAGATGTTCAAACTGCACCTACAAATTCTAGCACTTTTTTTTTTTTTTTTTTCAGCTACCTATATTTTCAACATGTCCATAGCTTTGACAATACTTGCCTTAACATTTACCCAGAATCTGGCAGTGTTTACTGTGCTGGAACAACTCCACTTGTCTAACATACTAAAATTTTCTGTCGTAAAAGCAATGCTTACCTGCACATAAAAAATTACTAGTGATTTGTTCTCAAAGGAATGAGAAGGAACATAAGAGGAACATATTAACCTCGACTAGGTCCAGTCTTCACTTTCTCTGCAGTAAACTTCTGTCAGGAAGTTTAAAAGTCTGTGTTTGAAAGGCTTATTCATCCTGGATAAGAGGCTTCAGGGTGATACAATTTCATCCTTTCAGTACCTGGAAGTACTTTCCTATGGAAAATGTGGAAAGATATTCTTTGAAAAGGCATGTAGTTACAGGACCAGGAGGATGACTTCAAACTGAAAGAGGACAGATTTAGCCTGGCTGTTAGAAAGGTTTTCCTGTGAGGATGGTGAGACACTGGTTTCCTGTGAGTGCCCCATTCCTGGAACTGTTTAAGGCCAGGGGCTCCGAGCAATCTGATCTAGAATACAAGATAACTTCTATGGTGCTAATTATATATTAAAAATGTTTTCTGGTGGAATATACTGTGACTTGACATACTTATTTTTGACCTAAATCTGAGCATACCTTTTTTGATTAATAAAGAATAATTCAAAATCTTGCAAGTGAAGGTTGTAAATTAAGATAAAAAAAATTTTCTATTTTTTTACTCACTGATGATTCACATTTCTTTTTTTCACTTGAGAATAAGAGCTGAAATTTTGAAATGCAGAACACATCCCATATTTTTTACACACTTTATAAATAATTATCTGCTTCTTTTCTACTACTGTATGCAAGAAATATCAATTCCTTTCTCCTCAGTACATCCTGGATATCTATTTTTATAATTTACTTATTTTATGGGTAGTATTTTTGCCTGAGATTGATTAAACAGTTGGAGATAGAAGGTAGTTCTGGGCTAACAGTAATTTTATTTCTGCCAGTACATATCTTTTTTATTTTTGTTGAAAATTAATTATCCCTTTTAAAGCAATGTCTTCAGTGAGTTAATTCTTAATATTTTGTTTGTGTACTTGCTCCATTTGTGACACATAGGGATCCAAGAGAAGAGGAGCAGACAATACATTAATTTTAGCTGTCCAAGTGACAGCAAGGAAACAAGAGGAAAAAACAGCCAGCCTGAGGCCACCAAGCTTCCAAACCCCATTTTATTAAAGATAGCTGGGAGAAATGTGTCACTCAATCATATCAGTCCAGCAGGATAATTTTACAGCCAGGACAAAGGGAAATAAACCACTGAGTAAGTTTCTGAAATATTCAGCCAGAGGCTGATTTTACTGATTTTACTGACTGTATGCCAGGCAATGGAGTATAAGTAACTGCCCTGTTTGTATATCCACTAAGGAATAGTAAGAGTTAACTAGAACTCTTAAATAATCATATAAATAGAATATTTCTAATATTGGTTAAAAACAGATAATGGTTCTTATCTGAAGTGAATGGTGTCGATTTTTTTTTCTCCCATTGCCTTCAAAAAATTTTCTGACTTCTTTTATAGTATAAATAATTGCCTAAAACACAATTTCAAAACTGAAATCTTTCTCTTAGTCTACCTTGAATTTCTTGCATAAACATTCAGTTCTGAAGAGACCCTTGCAATTTGCAGTTGCCTTTTTAATCTCCTTCTCGAGAAATATTTCCAAGAGGAAAAAAATTTCAAGATCTGCTACTGCAATACACAGTACTGGCAGCTAAAATGAGAGCACCAAACAATGTGTCTGGGCCTTGGAATGGAAAATGGAAGAAGCATTATAAGAAAATCACCAGTAGCAATTTGAACTGTGAATTATGCTGTCAATAGTCCTCCCAAGATATGAGTACTAAATGTATTCTTCATGGCTCTCTATTTCAATTTTTCTTAGCTTCAGAAAAAAGCCTATAAAATCTACAGACACCTAAAAAACCCAATTTAATTCCAGCACTTGGTCACAAAAGGGCAAAACCTTAGGCTGAAGTTAGCAGAAATCTGTGTGTTTTTATCTGATGAAGTAAGAAAAGAGAGAAGAGACTTTAGAGTAGGAAACCTTGAGAAATTTATGTAATTCCTTACCCTGAGAAGGATACCATGAATCACAAGTGCCACCTAAATTCCTTGACTCATCAACATTCACAGAATAGATCAGACAAATCACAGTCTTGGCTGATTGTTTACTTCCATTCATGTGATGAACACTCAGGATTGGACAGTTTAAAAAGACATCCTGTAACAAATCCTTTCTCTGGAACAGGAGCAGAATATCAAAAATCTATTTTTGCTGTGGTAGTTAAAAAGAGAGATGGGAGAACTAGAATCTGTCTTTTGCACAAGACATCTAGGCCAATGACAAAAAGAAATAAACATGGTCACACTTAGTTACATTTGTACTGGAAAGACCTATTGGTCACTGAAATGTGTCTTGTTGACATCAGCTTAAAAACAAACAGTAACTTATATCAAAATTCACAGTGCTGTACAACTAGAAGTCTAAACCTAAAGAAAAAGTCATGGGGATTTCTTTGACATAAACCAGCCATGCTGCTGAAAACTGCTTTTAGGCTTTTAGTTCAAAGAGACCAAAACAGTTAGAGCTCACAGCTATAAAATGCCTTACACATAAACTACAAATCTGTCTCAAACTGTCATTTACTGTGTATTTTGCTGCCTATTTTATATACCTATGTTCCAGAAATTAAAAAAAATATAATGTCAGGTTCACATTGAAATAAAACTCACATTCCTTAGTGACTAATATATTTAATCACCTTCCAGAACAAACATGATGAATGTTTAAAAACATCCTTTCATTTTAAATGAAGAAGTGGATTAAGGCTAATTGGAGCCTTATCAACCAAATGTTATCTACACATGAGGGACTGATTCTTTGTCTTCTTTCAACAGTCTTCTTTCAAAGTTCTTGCTTTAAGTTAGATAATCTCTAAAACTAGTCTTCCTTTCACCACTTCACAAATCCCTCTGCCCTTCTTTTTCAGCCATTTCCAAAGACTTTAGCCTCACTTTTCTAAGTCCAAACTTGAAAGCTGAAGAAAAGTAATTTGTGGCACCACAAAGTTTTATCAAAGCCATTTGATAAATACATATAAAATGTGTACTTCCACCATTAAATTTAATTTCTGTTAATTAAAACATTTGTATCTCATAAACCAAATATAATTTATCAGAAAAAAAATCTTATGTAATAAATAAACTTCTATAGAAAAAAAATAACATCTTCATAGCCGAATTTTTAAATTTAGTTTTCTTATATCTCTCATTTTAAAATTTTTGCATGTTGGGAGCTGTCTACCTGCATTCCTCATTCTGAAAATTTTCTGACAGCTTTGAATTTTTTTTTTTTTTGTATTTGTCTTACTTACATTATGAAATAGGATAAGTGTAACCCCTTCATACAACTCCTTCAGGATCATTGATGAACCATTTTCCAAGTAGAAATGTTTTGTCAAAAGATCTTATTCAGGTTCATTAATGACGATGAACAAATCTTTACCTTCATTTTGTAGTCCTAACAGCTTTAAAAATTATATTCCAGTCAGACTTTGAATTTTTTTTTTTTTTTTATTAGCTCCAAACTTTTTTTTTAATGGGAAATGTTCTTTTCCTTCTTGGTCACCTCTCTCTTATTTCTTTTTATTTTTGAATTTTTTATTTTTAAATTTGATTTTTTTTTCTTTGTATTTGAAGTGAATGTTACCAGAAATAGGTAAAAGTGAATGTTTTATCTCAGGAATGTTTTATATCAGGAATTTCACTAACGTGTAGTCCAAAGCTATGCATTGTTTCCAAGTCTCACAGAACTCTGCAGATGTTTTAGATACAGACAAAATAATGCATTAGTCTTTCTAACTATTTTCAACGTTTTAGACTCATTCCAAGTGCTGGGGTTCAGATTTTTAACACTGAAGTATCCTGCAAAAATAATTTCTGTTGTTAATGCTCTGTGCTTCAGCTACCAGGGTAACACCCATCTCCAAACTGTTGCTTCAACTACTAAGAAATGATTGAGCAAATATATTCTGCCTGGAAAAAAAAATGCTGCTTAATGTTCCCTGAGAACCTGACATTATAGAGAAAACTTTAACACAGTCAGAAATAGAAAACTTTAATACAGTCTTACTACTTTTCTTCTTCACTTCAACCCATGCACTCTAATTGAGGAAATACATACAAGTCAAGAAGAATACCATGTTTGCTAAAAAAAAATGCAATTGCTCATTTCTTTAGAATTCAAGTTGTCACCTTCAAATGTGATTCTTTGCTCAGGAAGTACCATAGCTCAAGGCTCTGAAACATGCAGTCATTGTCAGAAAGAACCTACACAACATCTAAATTTTTCAAAATGGAAAAAATCTGTGGGTAATTCTTCTTCTCTAGCTTAGGTTTCTAGGCTTTGTCCTCCTGTCTCCAGAGTGCCTCTAAGAGATCTTCCAGAACTGTCAAAACTGTTCTTTTAGATGCTTTTGCTCCTCTCACCATCTACTTAGGATATAGGTCAAAAAGGGATACAAAGAATGAAATAATTTTACTCTTCTCTAGCTACCTCCAGATGACATGATAGAAGAAAGAAAAATATGGGAACATTAAAATTGGAAGTGATGAAAGGCTGGGAGTCTTTGAGGCTGGTCCAGGGAGAAGTGCAGAGGCCAGAAAGACACTTCCTTAGGAACAGTCTTGGCTCAGCAGATCTGAAGACAAAGCTTTCTGTGTGATTTCTTTACTTCTGCATTTTGAAGATTGCCTTTTGGAACACATTGTAAATCACTCATGAACAATCCTAAAGCCAAAACAGAGTTTTCTGCGGAGAGAAAAATAATAGTCAAGCTTAGCCATCACTCATCTAAAAAGTTATCTCCATTTAAATTATAAATCCTCTTCTGGAAGTGATCACTCTTTGAACTTTGTTAGTGTTTTACATTGAGAAACCCATAACCTAGCACAGGAGCTTATAGGGTTTACTTTTACCCCAATTCACAGCTCATGTGTTTAGCATTCCTGTTCTAACATTTAGTTTCTTGAGGAAAAAAGCCCAATTTCAAGAGGTTCAATGGAAAAATAAAGAGGACTTATCTAGTTTATTCCTTGTTATTTTTTTCTATGCTTAAAATTGGTTTGCAGATTTTAAGAGTATAGTAATATCGATGCAGTCTTCACTGTCCTGGCCATGAAGCCATGGCCATAAAGCTGTCTTTGTTGAATACATTTCTGTACCAAACAGTGATTTTATTATTTTTATATCCAGAAAGTAAAAACATTTTGTCTTCTTGGAATATATTTTAGATGACTAATATATACTAGAATTCCTCCCAGAAAGAAATTAGACGCCATGTGTAATTAATTCAATAGAATTTTCCAAAAAGTCATCAGTTTTCTCATGGCTAAATGGCATTTTCACAAATTGAGTTAGGCATCAGCTTGCACTAAATTTGGCAAAAAGGGATTTAGGAAAAAGTTCTAAATTCCGTTGTTGCTCTTTGCCTTTTGAGCTCATCTAGAAGTTGACAAAGGTTTAGTTAATATTTTTGTATAAATAAGTATAGATAAATAATATGTGAAACGATAGTATTCCCAAAACTTAGAAGACCCTCTTACTCCCCTTCTGCTGTTTGGTTTAAAATTTAAGCTGTTGTACCTGCAAATCCAGAGTCCCTTTATCTCTCCCCTTTCATCTGGTGTTAACAGGAAGTGAATTAATGGTCTAAAGTTTACATTTTTCCGTAGCTATACAAGCACAGAGACTTAAATAAGAAACAAAACTAGGAAGAATTTTCCTGTGGATGAAATCTGATCCTACATAAGCAAATGCCAGAATTTCATCTGGCCTCAGTGGTACTTAAATTTTATTCTGGAGGTATATAATGAAAATTGCTACTTTCTAGGTGTCTCTGGAGAATCTCCTGAACAGTCTGTCACATTTTTCCAAAATCCAAAGCTGACAATGTAGTCTTAAATTGTTAAATTTTTTAATTTACTTTTAAATTTGTTTTTAAATATGAATTTGAATTATTAATTTACATGACAAGCTTGAGTGGCAATTGTAGAGCTGCCTTCATCTAACCTTTATGAGTTAGTAGCATATTGTTCTTAAATCTTTCTGCTTTGTTTCCCCCTCTGTACCAATGCCTCAAAGACAACAAAGCAAACAGCTCAACTGAGTAAAGAGCTTCTCTGTGTTTCTCCTCATTCTGTTACTCATTTTAAGTTAGGAATGGTGCAGGCTTGGCTATTTGCAATTCCTGTATCATACCTTGAAAAATTACTCCTTGTGCTCTACTTATTTCCTAGTAGATATAGTTTATGTGCCAAATCTACCAGCTTAAAAGCCAGTAATTGTCCCTCTAAATGAAATTGGCAATTTGATATAGAGGAGCCAATTACTAAATTGACTAAAAAATTTCATTCTCATGCCATCTTTGCAGTTGGTCCTTCCAGGTCTTTCTTGAGAGACACTGGAAAGGCAGACAGAACTGTTACCCTCTCTTTTTTATGTCCTTCTAAATAAATCAAGATTAAATGTCCTTGTTTGGTGGTCTTGCCCTTTATCCACTAAACATAAAGCTAAATGCTGTAAGGCTTGCAAAGGTATTAGAAAATAAATTTTACATTTCAGCATTTTAATTCGCCTTGGCATGGCTTTTTGTTTGAATGCTTCTCTCCCAAGGATAGCATATTGACACAATCTCACTCAGTAATAAAAAGTGAATTGGAAATAATTTAGCGAAAGCAGAACAAGATAGAAAAATAAGTACAAAACTAAAGTGTGAACCTGTAACTTTAGACAGACTTAAACCTATGTGGAAATTGAAAAAAATTTAGAAGGGTTGAAACTCTCACTATGTGACATTGCAGAAATACTTGTAATGTACTTCTTATGTTGTAGAATAATAAAAGCAACCCTTTGAAAGTTTCCCATAAATTTGTGGCAAAATGTCCATTCTGAAAGGCTTAGTGTTTTACTTAACTTTTTCTTCCTTCCTTAATGGTTTTCTTTTTAATAAAAAATTGTATTTAATGTAAAAGATTTCAGATTTTGCAAAGGATCAATTTTGATGGTCAAGAAAACCCCATCAAATTTTTTAAAGTATTGTCACCGATTTTGCTATGGAGTACACTGTAACAAATTACTGTGATTCAATGTTCCAGTCAAGAAAGTATTCTAGCTAATATATTCCAAATGAACTACTTTTATTCCATGAAAACAATATTTCCAAAATGAAGAAGTTTCCACAGAAAATTTTCAGGCACTACCCACTTCAGAGTTAGCAAAATGAAAGCATAGACAAATGTCACATTATTTTACTCTTTTTTTTTTTTTTCCTATAATAGGAAAATCACATCTAGATAATGGCAAAATGAAACCAAAATAAAATGTTTTAATAAATAAATATTTAATAAAAATGGTGTCATGGTAACTTTCAACAATTATTGTCTACATTACCCTCTTGTATTTCTTTTTAAGTGGTGGGATACATGGAAGGAAAACTGGATGTCTGAGAACTGAAGAAGCTTAGGCTATAATTTAAAATCAGCAGAGATATTATGAAACAGCATTTCTTCCCTGACTAAGGTGTAGCCAAAAACACAAATGTGGCCTGGATTAACCATTAAAGTACAGTAAAAATGTTGGGTTTTGCTGTTTTGATCTCTTGATTAAGCCAATGAATCTGTAACAGTAGAATAACACTGACTTGTTAATGTTCCCTTTACAAAGGAACTGATAAGGCAGTACTTAATATCATATTTTGATTATTTTTCTCTTAGTAAGAGTAGCTAATTTAAAAAGTAAGAAATTTTATGAGTTTCTATAAGACTACCATTTAAAATGCTTTTTTGTTTGTTTTATGCCAAAACTGATATTGTGCATACTATTCTCTCATTTTCTGAGGAGTTGGGCACCTTTTTTCTGTTGTTTTTTTCTTCTATAAAGAGCTTTTGCACACCAGACTGCATTTTTCCACCCTGCTGCAACAGTAATTAATGTTGATTAAAGAAAAAAAAAAGAAAGAAAGAAAAGAAAAAAAGTTAAAAAGAGGATGAGGAAAGAAAGCTTAAAAAAATGACACATTTATATCTTTGGAAAAAATTGATACTCTCTGATATCATTACCTTGGTTAATAAAACAATTATTTAGAAAGTGAAATCCAGGGGTTAATTTTCCTGGAAACAATTAAAAATGAACAAGTTTTGCAGCAATCACACCAATTATGCCTGAGCTACAGAAACAGACACACATGACAGAACAAGAAATAATTAATAAATGCTTAGGAAATACAAAGGTGAAGTACATCATGAACACTGTTTTGTACTTCAGGCAAAAAAAAGGGTATCTAATTTCTCTTAGTATCTTATGCAACACCCAAAGATGCTGACTGGATTTATTTACTTATACTGAATACAGCAAACAAATCACTGTATTTTATATTCCTTTTTAAAAATACATTTCATGTACATGAGAGCCTAAAATTCTAGAACCTATTTGCTCTTTAATACTCTCTCTTAGCCACAGAAACATTTGTTCTCATTTAAAAATAGTTCATATGATTCTGACATCTACACATTGATTAGGATTAGAAAAATGTTTGCAGTTTCAGTTTAGTAAGTCATCTAATGCTAAGGGCCTACATACAGCAGTTCTCATAAAATTTTAATTCTAAATGGGAAAAAATAGGATACAATCAGTTCTTCTGATGGAAATTTTGCAAATTCAACTTTTCTATTGAGACTGGCATTGGTGTGAATGACATGGAAAATGATCTCTTTCGGCTTTGCATTTTACTCAGAATAAAGTTAAGGTCTGGAACACAGTATTCCTGACAAACCATTTCTGAAATGCAGACAGGATGAGGCACGAGGTTTCAGACAACAACTATAGCTCATTTCTTTGAGTTGGTTTTCTCAACTAATGTCTAGACACATAAAAGGAGACAGCTATTGAAATGCTGAGCACTGCACTGATTAACTTTTAAATGACTTGCTGCCTAGCTTGAAATGGATAAACAGGTTACAATGAATGGAGAGAATAATGACCAAAACTGGAATCCATGGGAGCCAGATTGTTGTGCAGAGAGTAGTTTAAAAATACCTAGAAGCAAATGGTGAGGATCAGTGATTGACTAAAGTCCCATTCAGGCAGTGACATCAGGATCTGCAATTAATAGTTATGCTTCAAGGGTTTCAGCATCACTACGTGTAAGAAGGCAACGGTTGCCTGATACAGCAGGATCCTCAGAGTTAGAGGGGATGTGATTAGAAAGGTGTTTTTACAGGTCAGTCTTCTTGAAGTACTATGGTGAGTACTTTGACAGGTGAGTAGGTCCTCTGACAATTTCCCAGTGGCAGTTGGGTACCTGCAGGTTACCCAAGTTCCTTTGTGTATACTCCTGTCTGTGGGGAAGGTAGAGATGTCTTTCTCCAGTTTAGTATTCACAGCACCAAGTTTGATCCTGGACTTAACATGGCTGCATCAGACTTTGAGTAAGTATCTCTGTCCCAGCCTTTACTCATGGTTGAAGTACAGGAGAGCTGTGGTCTATCACTGTCCTTGAGGTGGCTTTGAACTTACAGATTTCACATATCAAAAAATTTCAGCCTGGAAATTAATTATAATGGGTTTTCAAAAAAAAACCCCCTCATTTTTCATCTTCTACATTTACAGCTGATGGGGCAAATAAACCTACTGATCTCACTGGGACTAATGTTTTCTTGACATAACTTTTGGAAAATTTACTTTAGAATTTCAAACGCAATTCCTTCCAACCTAAAGGGCAGGGCCTCTGTTGAAAAAAGTTCTATGAAGCTCTAGAGAGTTTTTTCTAAATTTATTATCTCAAAAACTTTGGTCTTCCATCTCAGAATAATGAATAAGGATATTACTGAAAAGATTTACAGGCTAAATAATGTCAATGCTTCATAATGCTTAACTGACAAAATCATTATCTTGTCCTTGTTAGCAGATTAATTTTCACATCATCCTTGGAGCATGACAAGAGTCATTATCTACATTTTACTGATTGAGAATGATTACAGCCCACATTTTCCAATATGGTCCCTTATTTGCATGATTCATTTTATGAGGTAGCAGATCCCAGTCTTTTTTGGAAGAGTTTATTTTCTACAACAGTTTCAAACTCTTAAGAATTTTTTTCCTGGATATCCAAAACTTTCTGAAAATTAAATTAGTTAACATATTTAAGAAATTTATTTAACATATTTTTGGAATCATAATTAAATAATTAGCAGTAAAAGGATGCTAGAATTCAATATGGTATGAATTTCAGGCCCAGCTGCAACAAACTGACTTAATCTTTTTGGCTTTTTGTAATGCAAAACATGAAGAAAGAAAACAGATTATATTATAGGAGAAAAAAAAAATCTTAGAATTTTCTCATTTAAAAGCAGATGAGATGGTGACATATCATAAGTCTTCTTGAAGTATGTCATAGGGCAAAGTCTACAATTTTAAAGCTGCTGTTGTGGCCAGGTTGTGGAAGTACAAATATCCCATCTGGTATACAATGTAACTACTTGTAACAATGAAAATAGTGACCACCACTGTAAACATAAAAACAAAAAAGGAGAAAAAATTTTTAATACTTCAGATAGCTTTAGAATTCACATCCTAGTTATTCCTGCATGTTCTGAAGCTTGATAAAATCAAGATTTATATTTTTAAGAAGGAATATTTTCATATCAAAAGATGTGACATTCTCTTTCAACTAATAAAGAAAATTGCTATTCCTTGGTGATCCCTTGTCTTCACAGACTCCAAATTTTGACTAATAAGAAAATAAATGTTATCATATGACTCATTGATATAGCCAAAATGTGTACTTTCTAAATTTGGTTTGGCTGGGGGATCCAGCTGGGAGCAGTGATAAACACACAGTTCTGTACGTGCTGCTCTCATGCCCTATTAGTGCTTTGAATAAACTCCCTGAGTATAGTACATGAGGCTTTGCACAGAAGCCTGTGAAACCTACTTGAAAGATTTTGCCCATTTTTGCTTTCCCTCACATTGTCTCATCTAAAAATTGATTTTTCTTCTTTTCAACCACACATTTTTACCTTATGCTGACAAGAGCAGTGTCTATAAGAGATTTTGGAGGAGTTTTGGAAAATAAGAAAAGGGAACCCTAAAAAAAATCAGAAGAGAAAACTCAATTATGACAATTGCATTTTTGTCTTATTTATTCAGATGAATAAAATAAAATTATGATAATGTTCATTAAAAGGCATAATAATTATTACTTATTAACATATATTTATTTATATTTAAATAGACAATTTAAATTGATAATATTTTATAGCAATAATAATACATATTCAATAACACATGCACGTGGGTTCCTATGAAATTGATACATTTTATTGTAATTTTAATACTTTATTACAATTGTAGGCTATTCTTAAAAAGTAAATATTAATCTGCTAAAAAGTGCCATAACCCTGAGAGATGAGGATTTCTCTTCCTCCCAGAGTGAAAGTCCTCCTGCCCAGTTGCAGAGCATTTTTGCAGGACACATTAGTGTGGTACTATAATTAAATTAATGCATGGCATGACTAGAAGGGCTGATGTAGAGAGACAAGGGTCTCGGTAGTGTCCCCTGAGAAAAGGTAAAAAGTGTAGGTGACAGCTGTAGCAGCAGTAGGTTGCAGTAGGTTTCACAAATCCCTTATGGGAGGGAAATAGGGGCTCTTTCATAGACTACACATTTCTAGTTTTGGGGCTGGGGGTATCATCTTTTTTTTCCTTTCTTCTTTCTTGCAGGAAAGCTGGGTACAGTGCCTCACCAGCCCCCCAGGAAGAGACAGCTGCTGTTGCTGTTACAATTACTTTTTTGTTGTCATTGTTGGTGTTCTTTATTTGATTTTTATTGAACAGAACTGACAGTTTGATTTCACTTGCTTTTTAAATGGAAAGCTTGTCCAATGTATCCTGCAGGAGATAGTTTAATGAATCTGAAGAACTAAAATTCTCATGTCTTTACTGCCAAGAGTACTTCACATATAATCTGTAGGAGGGGGAGAAAGGAGAGAATAAACAAAGAGAATGGTGTATGAATCCAGAGACTCATCTGGTTAATTTTTACTCTGGGGCAGACTGAGGCTATGGAGACTTGCTCTCAGTAAGGAACAGGCAACCACATTAATGAAAAACAAGCAATTGTCCACATTCTAATTGGAACCATTCACAAATTTTTCACTGGTTTGTGTTGCAGTATGACTTTCCTGGGATATTTTTTCCAAGGGTACTTTTTGGGATCCAGCAATAAACTGACAAGAGTTCCAACCAGGATAGAAAGACAGGCTACTTCCCAGGAGGACAGTGAGGCAGCATGGCAGATCACCCTGAGATGCAGATCACCCTGCCACATCTGTACTGAGGATTTTCAAGTTCCAATTTGTCCAAGGCAGGAGCAGTCTGCACTGACCTCAGAACTGGCCCTGCTTTGGGCAGGAGGTTTAATTAGAGAGCTTCTGAGGCTTCTTCACAGCTTTAATGGTTCTGTAATTTTTCAAGAGAAATCGCACCAAAGCTTTTTCAGCAACCATCATTAGTAATGATTTACAGGCATTCGTAAATACACAGAAATCATCTCACTAGAACAGTTTATCAGCATGAACTGGAAGCCTTAGCATTTCTTCTCTTTCACCAATTTGAATAATTAACAATGATTTTGATTCTTTTAGCTTGAAACCTAATGGACTTCTTAATAAATCATTCTAGTCTATCATAGGTCTTCAAATTGATAGCATGGCATGATGGAGAACATTCTAGATGCTTTATTTAGGTGGAAACTTGGCAGTGAAGAGAAATTTCATGAAATAGTTAAAAATTGAAAAAGCAGAGAATGGTTTTGAAGTTACTTAGGGTAATTTGGTAAGAGAGAGTCAGGCTGAAAACTTTGAGAAGTAGGTACAAATTAGTTGAGAAGAAAAATACTATAATAAAATATTCAAAAATTTACTGTCTAATATTAATTTATTCATTATACTTCAACCATGCACAAGCTACAATTGGTTCCTCCACACCTACTCACCTTTTCATAAAGTCATTTTTTATTTTGCTTTTATTGTGTTTAGGATGACACCTACATTGTGCACTGGGGATTGGTGAGAGAGAATAGTGACAGGACAGAGCATCATCACTCTGCCATTTATACAAGACTTAGCAGGGTCTGTTACAGGCTCTGCCTTTCAATGTTTCTTCATTCTCTCTTAGGAATTAGTAGGTCTGCTTTCTGTAGTGGTTCTCCTATCTACCACCTGTAGAAGGACGTCTTTATCTTCCCACGTGTAGTAGCTACTGCAATCCTCTCCATGTTCCTCAGGCATGAAGTTGTGCTGTTCCTTCAGAAATGCCTTGGCACATTATTATCCTGGCTGGACCTTGCACCAACAAGTCTACATGACATTGTTTAGTTCTTACTGGCTTCTTCATATGGTCTGTTCAACACCATATTGGCTTGCATTTATCACTAGGAGCATTGCTTTTATGAATGCTGAGTTAGAAAATAATATTCATTTCCATCTTGCTGTTTTGCTGTCTTGGAGAGCCCTATTTACAATTGTATCCTTCAGAAAATAAGTATTTTATAGGAAAAAATTAGTTTAAAAAAATACTTCATTATTTCTAGATCAATGAGAAGGTCTGTAAGAAGACCAGACATTGATTCAGCTCATGACAGAAATTAAATACTAGCTTTGTTTCAGGAGATCACAGTGACTCCTCAGAAGTCAAAAGTATGTGGTTTCATGGTATGCAAGTTAGAACCAGATAATGCATTCCAGATCTGCATCTTATAGCCAATTTTATTAGTCAGCTGCTCTTGGCTTTTGCTTTGCTCTCAGCTGGAGTCAGATATCCCATATCTCCTGATAAATCATAACTCATTAAAATCCTTTTTGTCCTTAATATAGGCTCCATTTTGGGTTTGATTTGGGTTGTTGTGTGTGTTTTTGAGGGGTGAGGTGATTGAGGGGAAAGATTGTGGGGTTTTGTTTGGTTTTGGGTTGTTGGGGGTTCTATCCCCCCTAAAGTTGACATAATGACATTCAATCCAAAACATTTAATTTCCTGGAAAAGAGAATGAATATCCACCATCAGTCCTTGTCATACCAATCTAGCACATCTTGTGCTCCAAAATTTTTTTACAGCCAATTTCTTCAATGAACACAGTTTATATAGATTAACATTCATGACTCTTGTCATTGATTAAAATGTTATTACTTCTCTCTCTACAAGGATAGAGCTTTGTGTGTCAAATCTATGATGTCATTCAGCTTCCAAGAACACAACTATGGTGTCATTAGTACTGTGGGGAAAAAAGGAGAAAAAGACCCAAAAAGCTATGTAAAACCAAAAAAAAATAGGAATGTGCTGAGGAAACCCAGAACACAGACAGGCCTTTAGTCAGTATGACCACTGGGTGTCATTGTTTACTCCACCATGTAACATTCATCCCTCTAAACATGAAATGCATAGGGATGAAGACAAGACTATTCAGTCATTGTCTGAAACTGATGATTTATTTATTAACCAGCAAAAGATAAATACTTTTTTTTTTTAAAATGAAATAAACCACAAGTATATGAAAAGATAATCTATCTTATTTTGTCTTGTCCACTGTTTCTTAGACATTGAAGATTGTTTCTATAAACATGTCTATTACTCCCTTATTTTTTTCTAAGCAAGCAGCTCTTTTTATAAATAAATTTAATTTATTGTGGAAAAGAATGACACTAGATCAATGATATTGCAAATTATAGTTCAGAGATCAGACAGACTAAGAAGCTGACAGTAGAAGCGTTTACTTTCCTCATGACATTCATCCTTCATTTGGGAAAACCAGCCTACAAACGTTTGCTTCTTTTACACAATATTTCAGGTTATTTTGAAATAAGATCATTTGCTATTGAATAGTCCAACTACATTTCTATGTCAGCACAATTAACTGAATTGTGTTTATTTTCACATCAATGAATCATGAATAAAATAAAACATGGTTAGACTTTCAACATTGCTTCTTTATGCAATGTCAAATGTGATTTTACTAGGTCTGTGCTGAGCTACAAGTCCTGGGGAGAGACATGTCAATTAAATAAGTTCCTTTCCAATGTGCTCAACAGCTTTAATAGCAGATGGATAGGAAGACCAATTCATAAGTAGAAAGGATAATTCAGTCTCCAGAGCCATTCAGTCTCTGCTCAGACAACAGTAGGCTTCAGTAGATCACGTGTGAGTAGATTGGAGTACCTAGATTCTTCTGGCTGCTGTGTGATATATTTGTAGCATGAATCATGCGCTGCACTAAATAGCCAACATTTGCCAAAATTTGGTGCATCCTGACATGTGAAATGCATCTCATACTTACACAAATAAATAACTTCAGTACTTTGGGTCATTTACTCATTTTAAATGGCAACTGTTGATTTTTGTGTATCAGTGATGATGTTTCGTAGTTGTTTTATGTTGATGTCAGGAGATAAATTTTCACACAACAAAGGAAAGAAAAAGGCTTGATGTAGTTATGCTTAAAGAGAGCAAAGGAGAAATTGAAAACAGCAAGAAAAGAAATAAAGGACAAAACGCAGCCCTCTTCTCCTGTCTGTCACTTTCATGCTCCATCTCCAGGACCGTCTCTTTTTGAAGGCCAGTGGCAAGTCGGCTCACACAACACAAATATTATGAAAGACTCAGTAGCCAGAGAGAGATATTAATGAAACTAGTAGAGTGCTAAATAAAAGACCAATATGAGGATAAATATAAGTCAAGAAAGTCAGTCCAAGGTATTCATTTAGCAAAGGTCTTGTGTCTGAGGCAGTATTTTTGTCTATTCATTTTCCCATGAAAGTATAGGTCAATCTGCATACACAGAAAATCTTATTTTGAATCTATTTTGAATTATTTCTTATTAACCTTTGCAGAGGTTTCCTTCTAATTTGAAAACACTCACACGATTAAACATTTCCATTTTTTTTTCTTTCTCACAGGAATTGAGAGGAGATTTTTTAATCAAACATATGGTTTATCTATATTTTCTGTTTTAAATTTTAAATTTATATGCATATCTAATTAAATATGAGATTGGAAAGAAGTGTGGATATATTTTTTTCATTTCTTTTAGCAATAAACTACATTAAAATGTTTGTGTTTTCCCACACTGTAACTGGTTCATGATAATGTTCTTGAATCTTTGGCCATCCTTCTGGAAGCAGTCCTCAAGGATGGCAGGTCCATAAAGCCTAGAAGCATTTAGTACGGAATATGTAGCATTACTTTATTTCCATTGTCACTAAATATTAGAAACCCTTTCATGTTTCTCTAGGTCTCTTTTTCTCAGTTTAATACTCTTGGGAATATACTTGGGAATAAGGCATGCAGTCAAACAAGATTATATCTTAAATAGAGAAAAAGACTTCCACTCCTTCATTACATTGAGTCAGTCTCCCGATTAGAAATGGGAGGATGGAAGGATATTTGTGACATTATGAACGCTACATCAATTTTAGAATAAAGTTCTAAATATTTATGAGAGAAGCTTATAAAAGCAGCCCTCATCTCTTCAGCTCTATGAATCTTGTTTCTGCTGCACAGAAGGTGGTTCAGACACTCTTAGCTCTCTCCTCTCTTCCTTCTGTAGCCCAGACTGATTATAGACACTCCTGTCATTTGCTGTTAAAGAACCGCTGACTAGAAGAAAGCAAATTTCTGACAGAAGAGTATTCCTTTCACAAATTTAAGATTTGGAAGGAGCATGTTCATTGGATGTACTGTGTGTATGTACTTTGGTGTACATTTTTGGTGAGCCAATTCAGAATTCAACAGTGCACTCTCAGGTTTACTAAAAGTATCAAATGAACAACTATAAGGAAATCAGTACTGTGAATTAGGCCATTTAAGGATGCCTTGAAGACCTTTTCTTTAAAGGAACACATTTGGAAGGTCAAAGTCAGAAATTCACAGGCATACATTTCTCATAAAAAAAAAAAAAACAAAAAAAAACCAGAAGAATAGCTGCTGCTAGACTAATGCTGAAGACCAAATTCAAGGACTATGAATAAGTAATGATCACTATTTTCCAGATCACACTAGCAAAAGAGAAAATATTATTTAGTGTAGTTATTTTACTCCAGTCAGAAGGATTATCTCAGAGATAAGCAGAATATTTGACCTGTCTTTGTCAGATAGACATGTTCAGTCATCTCTGAATTATTGTTTTATCAAATGAAAATACACCAAGTGCTTTCAACAGCATCTGACCTGGAAACACTAGGCTGACAGTGCTGCACTTCACCTATGTCTTGGTTTAGAGTAAATTTGGGAGGAAACCTCTGAAGGAGGTTCCTCTGGAAAGCAAACCCAAACAGCCCCTCCCCCAGCCAGTCCAGGAAAAAACTTCCTCAGAGAAAAGTGGAAAAAAACTATTAAACTATTTATTTAACAAACAAAATACCTACAAGCACTAAGAATGGATACTATGAAAATATGAAAT